>JAJLSN010000254.1:0-134785 GCA_030567655.1 Nakazawaea ernobii
TGATATTCTACCATGGATTCAATGATTATAACTTAGCCTTGAGAAATTTGACCAAGCGGTTTGTATTTGAATTTGTTGATTTAACATCTCTCATAAACTTGGAGATCATAATGGGATGCGATGACAAAAGATGTGATTGCTTGACCGATTTTCTCGACGAATTGAACTGCCAGACAAATTATCACAAGATACTGAACGAAGACAACTTGTTAAATTTGCAAAAAGTTTCGTTGATCGAGAAGACATTGCACCTGAATCACGATTTCCAAGAAAAGTTTGACGTTGCGTTGGGTAGGTTTTTGTATAATTTGCCTTATCCGGAGCAAGTGAAGTATCTCACAATTCGTCATCAGCCCCCACTAGATGGTTGCATAGAAAATGGAGTTGAGGGAAATTTCTTAAGAAGGAAGAAGTTATACTCCCATTGTCTTCTTAAATTGGTAAATTTAGAGTTTTTCATTTCCCCTAGTTTCTTACAAGCTTGCTCATGTTACGAGGTGGTGACTTCTGATTTGCTTTGGAATGGTTGCCGATGTTCATTTTGCCAACAGCATTTGGCTTTATTCGATGAGTTCATCATTACACACAATTACTATGATGAAACTTCTGGAATGCTTAAAGATGTCATAACTCCTCGGTTTTTTTCTATTGCTGGTGATAGCATAAGTAAAAGGCTCATTTCTTACAATGATATTTCATACAATTGTTCCGATTTGCAGATACTTGAATTCCCAGTGTTCAAGTCGTATTGGAATTTCCATAGCTATTTTGACTTTAAACACCACGAGAGCGAAAGTTTGTGTCATTTCAATCAGTCAGTTTTCCAAAGTTTATGCAAAGTGATATCACACTTTGAAGAGACGTTTGCCGACGATTTGGTAGCCATGTTACCAAAATTGAAGATAATATGCTTGAGTGGTATATTTTTTCAACACATTCAAAATCATAGGCTATTGAACTGTGTTTACGATTCAGTTGAGACGAAGAAGAACATTATTGGGCCTCATGATTATGTATTACCAACTGCCTGAATGAAAAATTCATATTAATATACAATGCAACTATATACAGTAATTTTTATATTTTAACAATTTTGACTGGAATTTTGTAATTACAGCTTCAGTTTCATCTAAGTGCTGTTGACCTAAATTAGCAATAAAATTCTCAAAATAAATGCACAACTTTTCCACCACTAATGCTTCCTTCTCTTGAACCTCAGTTTTGTTTATTGTAGATTGAAGCTTTGTTTTGTATTTTTTCAAGTACTGTAAGTCTCTGACCAACAGCTTTATGTAAAATTTTCTTAATTTAATGTCATCTTGTTTGCTGAAGGTCAAAATTACCTCAATTATCTTTGGGTAATTAAGAGAAAGAATTGCCTGTTTGAATTGCAATCGAGAAAAAAGAAGATTATCATAGTTAACCTCTTCAAATGGAATATTCTCAAATAAGTTATTCGCTTTCATTCTTGAGTGAGCTTCCATCAGCTGCAGTAACATTTGTTTACTGCCGCTGAAATCTTTGATGTCCATATATAATTCACAAACTTCGCAAAGCATTTTATGGTCAAGTTTCCCAGAGTTTTTGGATACAAAGTTCAGGATCAGCTCTCTTCGAATCTCCCTTTTAACAAGAAAAGAAATTGAATTATCAAAACGCTTTGCTAGGTTCTTTCTCAAAATGGCCAACTCAACCTTAAGGATCTGGTTGTCGTCTGCTAATTTCAACAAAGTTTCCTCCACCACTTCGATTTCATTTTGTTTCTTGAACCAAAATTTATTATACCTGGTGAACAAGAAATTAAATAGAAAATCATTCGATTGCAAACCCTGTCGAGATAAATTATTTGACCATTGTTCTACCTTCTCCTCAATTGGTAAGGGGAGAGCGTCAACTCGATTTAGCATCTTTAACACACGACGACGGTTGTCTTTTATCAACTTATAATCCTGTCTGTCCTTGATGTAGTTGATAGTAGCCAGCTTTGGTAACCAATTCACCGATGTTGAATCAAAGTTGTCATTCAAAAATTGTTTATACAGATAAGTGATCTTTTTTCCCGCATCAGGATAGCTGGCAATGTATGAAGTACAAAGCAACTTCAAAAATCGATAATTGAATAAACCTTGAGGTATCACTTTTGACTCCATAAAGTCAGATACTTTGTCGACATTGGTTCTCAGGGCAACTCGACTTGCTATCCTCAATAGTAGAGGGGATGGAGATTTACAATCCTCCATTATTTTGGCAAGAAAATCTCCCTGTAGAAATGAAATATTATTGGTCAGTGCAATTATTTTTGAATAAATATAGGTCTTGTCTCCATGATGATTGTCAATCAACTTTTTAAACTCAATTTCAAGTTCGGTAGTTGAAATTTGATCTAGCTTATTCAAGAACTCGTTAAACTCCAATACCCTTCTGTCTTCGTTTCCAAGTTTGATGATAAAGTTGTTCAATTTATTTGTTTCTCCACTTTTTACTAATGCGGCAAACATAAGGCCGTTGACAGCAAATGTCGTTGGTAAGCCTAGTTGAGTCCATACGTTGTACCCGAAACTAACGTTATTGAAGTTGGCTTTATTGCGGATCAATTGGGTCAAGAAAACTTCTAAGATTTCAGGAGACAAATCAATCTTGTTTTGTGAGTAAGATGATACAACTTGGTAAAATAACTGCTTCGCTAATTCGATACTCGAGGAGTTAATATACAAAATCAATGCTCTTTTCAACATCAGTTCATTTAAATTTGAAAAATTCAAGTACTGCGATAATAGAACGTCAAAATTGGAGTTATCTTCGTAGTAGTATACAACCTTTAATAACATTTCAAGTAACTCGCTGGGGTAGCCCTTGATATCAGATCGAATCTCTGAGTTATACAACAAGAACACCTCGTAGGCAATACCTATCAACTTAGCCTCGAGTAATAGGGAAATTAATGACAATAGATGAGGGTTTGATAAAGCTATCTGTTTAGCTTTGTTGCTCGATAGTGTGGGCAAAATTTCTGTATAACGCTTTTCGTTTATCATCTTGACTAGTCCCTCAAACATTGTTTGAGACTTTTCAAATTTCAATTCATTTGGTTCCAAATTTTGCTCAATTGTTTTGGGACCATCTGTCACTACAGGACTGGAGATGATCTGTGACGCATTATGGAGCCACGTATTTGTGAGAGCCTTAGTGGATGAGAACCTTACATAGGGTATCAACGCCAGACTTCTGGGTACTCTGAAACACCGTGTGAATAAACTTAATAAGTGCAGTCGTCTCATGGCAGATTGCTTAATTCTCATATGCTATACTCCTTCATGAATCAAATTGATGTTATGGAATGCAAATGCTGGATACAAGTAATATACAGAGGAGTGAAAAATACCAATGCAAAATAGGCTGACAAGAACCTCCTCAAAACTAGTGCTTACTGAACAAAACCTATAAGATCGAGCCTTTTATGTCTTATACTAAACCTTTTTGATCCTATGTACTTCTAAATTTTCTCTTACGAAAAATGCTAAAGCTAAAATAGATGAAAAATCAAACATAAAAAAATATCACAAAAACTTGAGCCCTTCTCACACGACCAACTTTTCAACTTGTCTCAAAATGTTAACACTGTTTTGAAAGCTAACTTTCTTCTCAGAATCTGCCGGCAAACCAAGCCAAGAGGAGGGTTGAACTTCTGGCAATTCTTGAATCCATTTGATGTAGTCTTCAACAGCTCTACCCTCAGGCGGAACCAAATCATCAACCAACTTATAGTCAAGCTTGAAGGACTCTTCGACAAAAAATTTCTCTGCCAAAGATTTCAATAAGTTGTAGTCATCAGCTGTTTCAGTCTTGCCCCCATATATTATTTCTCCAATCATAACCTGCAATTCTTCCCACGGAATGAGATGAGGATCAACGTTGGACCTGTTTCCGGCTATTCTAGAAAATAATTGGTCAATGATGAATATACCAGCATTGAAGTCAGTATTATTGAAATCGTAACGTTTTGTAAATCCCAATGGTACAAATCTCAAACGCTCTTGAGCTACAGCATGGAACCACGATAGCAAGAAATAAATATGGCGCTTCTCAACGGTGGTGTTATTCAATTTACCCAGTACACTTTTGAAAGTTTCTTCCATTATGAGTTTGATTCCAGGGGAATTTTCAAACATCAAAACATCGGAAGACCTAAGCAAAGACATTGGTATAGTCGACGTAAGGTTACACGTCAAAAACAATCTGAAGCCTTTTGCGGGTGAAACGCTGATCAATTTTTGTTCTAATCGGTCAAGCCACTGTGGGGACATTTGAACATTTTGTAACAAGAGCCACTCTCCTTCTTTCGCACTTGCTAGAATCTCTGCATTTGCCATTTCTGTTCCTTCGTTGGAACCCATTGCAATTGTGATCAAGCTTTCCTTAGCAATTTTGAAGCTTGCATCATATCCATCGGGAGAGACTAAAATTATAGGACGAGACGGATCATGATGATTCCTCACTATATCCATGACATCATAACTGGACGAGAATGCAGTATCAGTCTTAAATAAGAAATTTGTTACCATCGTATATGAGCTCATCAAACGTTCAGGCTCAGCATCAAGAAGCGTCATGGCCTCCGAAATCGGCACCAAGAAGTCGAGTTTGGACCAAGCTGAGAATATCTCATCGAGACTCTCGCTTCCAATTGAGTTTGTTATGTTGTTGGAGCGATTTTCTAAATGATCATCATCATTTGGAAGGAATTTCACTAGTTCGGAGATAACCAGTCTAACAGAAATTTCTTCTTTTGACTCATGATATAACACGAACATAGACATTGCGAGGACCACTCTATCCCTATAAAGTAAAGATAGCGATGTCCTCGAATACAACTCACGATAAAATCGAAGAATCAAGTCCTCAATTCTGTTTGTCGATCCCTCAAAATTTTCTTTTAAAACTTGTTCTAAAACATCTGTGAAGTACTGCAATGAAAACTGATAAAATTGATTTAATGTTTTTAGCGATTGCAATAGATCAAATAACATCGAACAAGCGGACACAAATGGGTAATATTGGTCTGAAATTTTATCTACCGTATTCATCACGTGAGCTGTTTGTTCCATCCTGATTGAAATCTCTTTCAGCTCAGTTTTCAATTCTTGCAAGGTTTTGAGGACTTTGTCATTTTCTAAAATATTGCCTTCTGTGGTACTCAAAGATGTAAGCAAATCATCCTCAAGTTCACGCAAATGAATTTTATACTCACCGCTCAACTTGACCAAATCCAACCGTTGTTGTTCGATCTCTGGTTTCTCGATTTTTAAAGTCAAATCTAAAGATTGAGTAATTATGGAGCTTTGAGTTATAGTGAAATTAGTAACAGTCGTCCGGCTAAACACGAACAAAGGAATATCAATTGATGGATCCTTAGTGGCTAAAATTAGTTCAAAACCAAATGCCCAATCAATTACTTGATTTCCAAATCTCACCAAAGTTCTAGTTCCTACTCTTTGTATTTCTTTCGTCAAGATAGGACTGATAATAGGGTCAAAATGCTCAGCATCTTGAATCAAAATCAGACTCCCAAATCTTAAAGCGTTTTCCAATTGTTTGACAAACCCCTCAGCAAGAAAACTTGTTATGATCAATTTTTTACCTGAAAAATTTCGACTCAAAACGTCAACAATTTTCCCTGAAGGATCAATGACGAAGGGGCATCTTTCAGAATTTTGAATCATAATTAAATTTTCAACAAACAAGTCATCATTAACCAAGCCATTATCTTTCCAATTAATTAAGTCACTTGGATTTGATAAGTAATTGATGACATTAAAGTTTTCATCGAATTCAATAGCCAGTGATCTAAGTCTAGATCTCCAATCTCTTAGTAGATTAGAACGAGTCTTTTGATCGTAAAAACCGCAATAGGTCAAAAAGGCCGATGAAAGCAAAGCATCTCCAGCTAAGTAGGCTCTTTCCTGATAGAAACTTTTAACACTTGTTCTCCATCTTTCTCTTTCCTCGGTAAGATCATCCATAAGCTTCATACTTCTCTCGACTTTGATCTTTACCAGTTCCATCTCCGTTTTTATATTCTCTGTTTCTCTGATTAGCGAGCTGTAAGCTTCTTTATAATGAACAATACTATTCTCAAGGTCCTGAATCATTCCTTCAATAGCAATCAACTTTCTTTTAGTTTGATTGGTATGATTTTCCAAAGCGTCTACCTCCTCTTTCAATGGTGTAATTTTATCCAATATAGAAGCAAATTGTATTTGAGCTTCAACCCACTGAAGTAAAGGACCGCATGCTTTACTTCCCCTGTTAGCAGCAGCGTAGTTGTAGTCAGGACGAGAAAGATATTTTTGCTCCATAAATTCGATGACTTCTGGGGAACACTTCTCACCATTATCAAAATTCACGATATCGGATATAAAGGTGTCCCCTCTGATGACAAGTTGAACATCTCTCCAAGAACGTGTATCATATCCAAGTAAAGAACACACTGATTCTAATGTTAGCACAACTGAATCAGGCGGATTTCTCATGGCCTTCAATTCATTTAGGTGCTCCTTCTTTATATTCTTCACTCCTCTCAGGGCCTCTATGACAGCTGGTTCTGCAAGGGCCAAGTCGCTCAAAACTTCTGCACGGTGAAGCTCAATTTCTTTCTCTTGCCCCTCTAAGGCAATCTGGATTTCAATTGATGCTTCTCTTTTTCTTTCAGCCTCGTTTTGTTCAGTCAACATTTTCCCCAACATGTCATTAGCCTCTTTGTTTTTCAATTCTAACAGAGTATTTTTTTGTGAAAGCTCTGTCTTTAAAAGCTTCACTGTGAGTACGGTATCTCGCAAATTCTCTAAACCAACATTGATATGTCTCTGGTACTCTTGAAGCTTTTCCTCCTTCTTGGTAAAGATTTTTCTGAAGTGTTCAATGAAGCTAAGGAACTGACCCGGTGTTATCACATTAGACCCGGCTATTTTTGAGACGCTTCTGTGAAAGTATACTGCAATATCAACAAGAACTTCTCGGTATGTTTCAGAAGAAGTAGGAACAAGCATCTTGAAAGTTTCTGGCTTTTTGTATTCGGGCATATCAGCATCGATGGATTGCATCAATGATAGTCCTACCTGATGCAATGTGACATCGGACCAATCACCCATCCAGTTTACCACACATCTATTGATTAATGCAGGTGATGAGAGACATTGGGATTCAAAGCCATTTCCCGCCTCACCGACTGTGATTACAACATGCAAATTTTCTGCGATCTTGCTTTTGAAGTAAGCGGCAAACTCAGATTCCTCCAAGCCTAAGCTTGTTGTCATAGCACGGATCTCATCTTCTTCAAACAACCCCGGCACTTCGCAACTAGATAATAAGTTGTTCATTCTTTCTAAAAATGAAGTCTCGATAATATTTGACTCGTCCACAATAAAAGAAACCTGCTCATTTTGTATAGCTGATCTTCTCAATATGTTTCTTAGCTGATTGTCAAAGTCCTCCAAAGTGAATCCTCTATTAGTGGATAGTTGAACAATCTTGTATCCATTGATCCAAGACAGAAACTTCGTCAAAGTTGTTTTTCCACTGCTACTTGGACCAACCAACATTAGGTGGCCTTGCGGCTGCTTCAACACTCTATCAATTCTCAAAACATGATCAAGGAGATCATCATATAAAACCAAAGAAATATCTAATTCCTCTTCACAAAAAATTTTAAGCCTCTCCGAAACGAATGAGCGTAATTCGCTTTCATCAACTTCTTGGTAGGAAGTGGAGAGCCAATTGCTGTAGAGGATGGGAAGTTCAAACAAAGAGCTACTCCTATTCGGAAAGTTATCTGAGATGACGGTGCAAATTATTTGATACATTGAGCTGCGGATTGATTCTCTCGGCGTTTTGTCACAATATACTCTAAGAGAATTGAAAACGAGAAGTCTCAAGAGCTCATCCAAAGTAACAGATCCCTCAAGGTACACATACACACCTTTAACCACTCTTGAAATATCTCTTGGACTGATAACATCATCTTCAAAAGCTGTCCTGAGTCCATCATATATTTGAACAATAGTACGAGTGAAGTCATTTGCAAACTGTGAAAGGCCATGTGAGGTGAGAACAGGACGAACCATTGTGCCATAAATTTGGTATAGCGACTCTGTATTTGGATAGTTGACGGATATGACCATACAGTTCCGAAGGAAACGCATTGAAAGATCATAACGACCAACGTCAGAAGGTGGATTACAAGCTCCAACGAATTGCACATTTGAGAGCCCCACCCACTGATTGTTTTTGTAAAATCCATTTCTTTCAATCATTTGCCTTAAAAGGGATATCACTTTCTGAGTGTTGAATTTATCAGCCTTCGGTAAGTTTATTTCATCTGCAAACACAACCAACCATTTACCGGGAGCTCTTGGGACCAATTTGATGCCGTTTGGGGTTTTTCTGTATTCACAATATTGCTCCATTATTTTCAAAAGAAGCTCTGGAGAAGTCTCTTTGGAAAAGTTGAGATCAACAAAGTCAAGGGTCGGTGACTTTCTCAAAGCTGAGAGAAAGGTCATTGTTTTTCCTGATCCTGGAGGACCACACATGATTAATGGTGTATGAGCGTTGATTACAGAGTATATCAACTCTTCGTGTTTCACTGTATCTGATGTTGGAATAATGACATCAGGCCTGGTTACCTCTTGGCTTTCAAGGATGACGGATGGTACAAAATATTCAGTCAATTCATCATCGGAACCAATGCAAAAATCAGCCAAGGACTTCTCTGTATGATCATGATGGAATATGTCACAAATTATACTACTGAAGGATATCCTATCATCGCTTGAAGCATCCCCTGCAAATGCCCAACAACATGATATTAAAACAGCGTTTGTAGCATACTTTGAGATATTTCCGGCATGAGATGAGTTTGAAATTCTATTGAAAAAGGTTGATAACATGATTTGAAGCTTCTTCAATGAATGAACAATGTCATACTTCATTATATGTTTGATTTTAAAAGCACTTAAGAACAACTGAGAAAGAGCTTCCTCATGTAGCATTGATTTTATAGTTGAAAGATATAACATTTGATCATCATTTGGTGAGCTGGATTGGCCCTCGAGAACATAATCACGCTGGAGATCAAACAAAAGTTTATCAAGCATTTGTGCTGGCGTGTAAAGCTCGTTGGCAATATAAATGATACCACACCTACTTATGGTGGCAGGCGTTGCATATGAAAGATTATCAACTTCGAAGACCAATCTGACATTAGGAGGAAGAGAAAGACGTTCTCCATTCGGCAAAGTTAATAGTCTGTTATCATCCAACACACTGTTCAAGTTCTCAATCCATTCGGGGTCAACATCCCCATCGAAAACAATCCATGTTCTCCTGGAAAGTTCACCACGAAGATTTTCGTTGATTTTCCTAAGAATCGAAGTCAACAATCCATCGCTCCAATCCCTGGTAACAGGGTCCAATGAGCCATATAGCTCTTCCTTTGACATGACTTTACAGTCAATTATATGAAATAACAGCTCTGAATTCTCCTTTAAGCTTAGAGCTGATAAAAGTGTTCTCCATAAAGTCGACTTTCCTATTCCAGCATCACCGTAGAGAATTATTCCATGATGGGTTTCTTGCATCTGATAAAGCTGAAAAGCTCTTTTTACAAACTCATCGCCTAAAGAGAGCCCTCTGTCGAGAGAAATTTGACCCATATCGTGGAGAAGATTAGAATTTTCATTTGGAACTTTGTTGGTTCCAAATATTTCAATTAAAAGAGCTTGAAAAATCTTTTCATCTTCATTGATCAACTTCGGGGAGATTGTTTCGTTTAAGCTTCTCAACACTATGGCAGTTTCTGACCCTGAGCTTGCAAATCTAAACTTCCTTTTATTTAATCCGCAATTAATAAGCATACTCTTCAAGGAACGAAGACCAAAATCATAATGGATTTGCTTAGTAGACAAACTTTCTAGCTTCATGAAAAACGGTACTACCTTGCTAGCCAAGTCATTTGCCGATGCAAATCCTTGGGAATTGAGAACAACTTCAGCTATGATCTCTCTGTCCGGTTTGTTCATTGAAAAACTTCTGAAAAGCTTTTTCAAATTTTCCGGTAACTCAGACCTTCCTGCATAGCCAGGATTCATTGTAACGAAAATTCCAGTCTCAGGGTGTACAATTGTCTCCTTCCCTAATAAAGAGGCTTTATTGGACGAGGAACGGAGTGAGTGTTGAATCTTTTCGATTTGAGTCGAAACAGCGCTAAGCATTTTTTTGTCCAATCTGTTGAACTCATCAAAACACCCCCACGCCCCTACCTCACAAACACCAATCAATATTCTTCCCATTGCTTGAAAATCAAACGCCTCGTCGCAACAGAAAACAAAGACCATTTTCCCGAGATTTTGCCCCAATGCCTTTATAGCCTCAGTTTTACCAGTACCTGCTGGGCCAAATGGCGATCCACCAATCTGTTGGTTGAGTGCTTGAGTCATAGACAAAAAGCATCTGTCAATCAACGGTGTGTACACCAATTTAGTTTGAACTCCTAAGTATTCAAACCCATAAACAAATAAAGCTCCTCCGTGTTGAACTGTAAGACGTAATACTGGATCTTGTTCAGTTTCATCGTAATAAAACCTTTGAACCTCGATCCAGAAGAATGATTCCAAAGACTGCACGTCTTTTTCAATCAAATGCAGTATTATATCTCTTTGATGAATAAACTCAATGATCATATTCTCATGCTTTTTACGGTCAACAGTGCCGAGGTCTTCTAAGACGGCTAATGCAAGAACTTCAAGAAACCAAGAGTAAATGCTTTTGATATCAGCGAATTTAGATGAACAAATGGCAAGCTTCGTTTTTTCGGTAAAACATACTTGAGCTGCAAGAATTATTATTTGCAGTTGATATTTTTTTATAAAAGTAAAAAGCATTTCTGCCTCAGCATCCCTGCTGAGTATTTTTTCGAAGTCCCCAATGGCCGAAGCAAGAATTTTGGAAAGTGAAGAGCGCACTTCGTATTCTAAATCAGAAAGCCATGAGCTCAATGTAGTATTTGAATCAAACGAGACAGGACAGCTTAACTCAACAACCTCACCTTCTGGAGAAGTGACAGCAATGACAGAACTATTCTCTGTTATAACACCAGAGATACCACTAAACATTGCCTTGAAATGTCTGGATACGACCACTGCATCATGCGCATTACCGATGATCTCCAACAAATCTTCATTACCAACAAAGTAGAATCTTGGGAACAACTCCCTTTGCTTTTCTAAGTATTCAGAAAGCGACTTTCTGATCCTAGTCAACAATTCCAAGATTCTTTCCATGGAACGTTGGGCATCTGGGACGTTCAAGGAGTCAATTACCACTGGCGATTTAAAGATATTTTTCAACAACAAAAACAACTCAGCTGTTATACTTTCAAATCTTGATGATTCCAATGGAAGAAGTTTTTTTATGTCTGTACTACTTCCAAACACCCCATCAACGTAAACATACTCCTTTTGAGTTTCAATCCAGACATCTAGCAATCCGAAAAGTTTATTTAACCTCTCGATCAAACGAGATCCTCGCTCCTCGAAGACTTTGTAGTGAATTGAGTGCTGCATACTTGTTAAAGAGTTCAAGTCGTCTTGACACTGCTCAAATAATATATCCCATCTTTTCACAAATCTTATTCTATCCTTGTAGTTGAAAAACTCAAACATAGTATTCTGCCAAGTCAATTCTACTTTAGTTATCTGTTCTTCAACAATCTTCTCCCCATTAGCTTCAGCTATCACTTTTTTAACCAAAGACTCGTTGAGTGAAACGTTTAAATCCCAAACATCACCTAATGTCAATTGGTGAAATGGTACTGGAGCTTTATTCAATGAAGTGAATATGAGATGCCAATGATGTTCTTTTATCCAATCAGATTTCAAATCTGCTATGAGTTTGTTTGATTTGATAAAACTTTTGATCATATCCTGTACGTCAGAGAATGCAGAGTACTGGCGTACTCTAGCTGGCATATTCCTTGACTTCGACAACAAACCTTCTAGTTGACGGTACAATTCAATAGACGATATGTTAGTCCAGGATTGCTGTCTATAAGATTGCAATGTAAGCCACAAAGTATCAATAGAAAGCCAAACAGACTTCAAGTCAGCAAGTTCTTCCAACAAATTAGACAAACTTGGTAAATTTCTTATATGAATGTTTAAAATTTCAGCGGAGACAATCAACTGTCCTCTCCTTGCTTCAAGTTTGCTCATACTAATCTCAAATTCCAGCAATAAGGAGAGGGAATGACTGGGAACTAAATCCCCAGTTATTGGTTTTTCTGATGACCACTTAATGGTTACATCACCCATTGATTCAGCCAATTTTGTTGATTCAATCTCAAGTTTTTGAGAAATACTTTGGATTTCGGTTTGAACAAAGTTTTGCCTTTTGGTGAATAGTTGTAACAATGAGCCAAAATCGTCGTTCAATTGGTCAAATGGTAACCAATCAGAAGGAAATCTAAATCTATTTCTTATCAAAATGCCCTCTGAAATTTTAAAACTCTTTAGCTTCCGCTCGACCATCAGAATTCGAGACTGCACTTTGTGAATCATATTAATCAACAAAATGTAATCGCTGGTGTCTGTTTTTTCAAGTAGCTTTCTCATCTTCAATATATCTTCATCTAGTTCTCTCATCGATTTGATTAAAATTCCACAAAATTTAGTGTAAATTTGTCTTTGCCAAATATCATACTTTGCATTAATCTTTGATTGAGCACGTTCGTAATCGACAATCAGATATCCAAAGTCTTTAGTAGATTCCAGAGTATCAAACGTTTCTCTAGAAAGTTTGAATTCATGTATCAACTGGATCCAACTTTCGACGTCAACAGAGAGGTTGTTATAGACCTCCTCAATTTCCAAGTCCCATAGAGATTGAAACGTCAACCACGATTCCAGATACCTTGATAATTCATCGAATTTCAATTCTAAAGTGTCAATACACTCGTTAACCATGGTACTTATGGTCTCAAGCCCAAATAAGACAGACATGGGATGATCCTTTGAGCCATAATGAACATCTATGGTATTTGCGTGTATTAAAGTTTGCATCCCTATTACATTGATACACCGACGAAGGTCGTTAAACCATGATTTTTTTGAAACTTCCAAAGGTGGTCGGACCGATATTGTTTGGTCACTAAAGATAATCTCATGTTTCGAAATAGTCAAATAATTTGTTTTGAGTTTGAGGCCAGTTTCAAGAGGATCATTCTTTAAAGTAGCACACCAATTTCGTAACTCATCAAAACACCTCAGACTCAAAACTGATAGTATTTTATTATTGAGCCTAGTTACCAATTCATTTGTTCCAGAAAAATCTTCAAAAATTATATCGTTCACCAAATTTTGTATACCTGATATTGAATTATGGAAGTTATCATATTCATAGGGGCATTCCTCCAACTGTGACAAGAGGACATTGAACTTCTTGCGTATGTTTTGCAAAAATATGGTCTTTTTCAAAAATTTGTAAATTGATTCCTCCAATAAAGTTACTCTATTCAAGGTCACAATCTCATCTAATTCTTCCAAATGATTGTTATCCACATTTGTTAGCTTGGTCAAATCATGCAGCTTAGCCAATACATCCCACTTGCAATTTAACAACGAAGACATGAGCTCCGTAATCTGATACAAGTCTAGCAGTAACAAGGAGCAAAGCTCATCCAACTTTGCCATATCGTCAAGAGAATTTTCCCAAATGAGTAAGGACTCAGCAAGTCCTATTGCATGAGGGTATACCTTTCTTATCACTCTTGAGCTTGACACAATTGAGTGAGGAACATCGTATCCCAACCAGCAGAGATGCCTTACTTCTTTGAATAAGGTTACAACTGAGTGGTCAAATGTCACAACAATTTCATAGTTCGAAGACTTGCCGCTTTTGACAATTTTGAAGATATTTAATTCTTCAACAGACTTATCAGTATGCTTCAAAGAGTCTTTCAACCAAGCTTCAAATATCGCATCTGTATTCAATTTCGAATGGAACACCATCAGTTCAGTGTGGACTTTGTGGCCCTCTGGGTATTGTTTCCAATTTGAGCCTAAAATCAACTCACACCTGTCTGTTAAAAAAACTAACCGTTGCTCAATTTGCTTAGCCCACATTATTGTGGAACTGACTGGGGGGATATCTCTTAGTCTGAACAATTTTGCAATTTCATTTTGTTTCAAGAATTGTGATTGCAAGTCTTTAATATCTGATTTCACAATATTCAACAACTGTGATTGATACTCCTGAACCGCATTCCTTATTGAATCTTGGACCAACAAGAATTTATAATTGTCAAAAATTTCAAACATCTCATTCAGGTTCCTCGCTGATTCTAAGGTCTTTCTCAACATTGCAATCAAAGCATTTAATACTTTGAGTGTTCTTTCGTTGTAAGTTCTCTCAATGATATTCCATTTGTTCATTCCCTCTGTTGAGAGGTCGGCAATGTCTGCCTTTTCAACAGCGCTGTATGCATATTCAAGGCTAGACGCTAAATCTCTCTTACCTACTTTGGTAATGGTTTCTATCCATTCATTATGTTTGTTTCTGAAGTCTATAATATAATCAACTCTCTCTTGCAAGGCGATAGTCTTTGAATCCACTTTTACTAAAATGAATTTCTCATTTCTTTTTCTTAATAGTTCTCTTGCCATACTCGTGAATTCTTTGACATTGGAGTCAAAAATGTCAAAACAAGCTTGCACATCATCCACTATTTCTTTGAAGTCATCCGTGTTCAAAGACATAATACTCATTGGCTGGAGAATTGATCTCATTTTCTGTTCCACATCTGACGAGATCGCTTCTACAAACAAGATAGCACGATCAATAGGATATTGTGATACTCTGAGCTTTTTCAAGTGATTAAACACCAATATAATTGCCTCTCCTAATTTGTTGAAAGTTGTCGCTGAAAGTATTTCATCAAATGGTAAATCTTTCATCAACTGATTGTATGTCTGTGCAATGCTTAAAGATTCCTTGATTCCTGTATCGGATAGAAAACTGATAGTGGCGTGAAACCTTTTGGCTTTTTTCAATATATCTAAAGTGAGTTGAATATCATTGGATTTCAACTGATCTTGAACGTCTAGCAAAGCAGCTTCCATCGATAACCAGAAATTAACCTCATCTTTGGCAGATCCATCTTTTGGACTCCTGGTCAATTGTGTAACCTCTTGCACAGATTTAATCCAGTTATTGACCGTAGTCTGCAAGTCATTTAAAAAGTTTGAGTCGTTCATCAACTCCCCCTCAACAAACTCGATCATATCCCCACCATCATTCGCATGGCTTTCTATGATATATTTAACCTTCGGGTGCACGCCTATCTTCAAATCGGGTACTTGAACAGTTTGCTGCAAGCGCTGCAATGACAATACTAACTCATTTATTTTTTTCCTGGTCATTCCAATGGAACCAATATCTTCAACGACGTTATCCTGCAAGTTCAATTTTGATAAAACTTCAAAGTACGGTGCAATTCCCAAGTCCACCAAATTACGGAGAGACTCAAATGTAGACTTAGAGTCTTTGGTGTGATTTAATGGTAAATTGATAACTTGTAGTTGCAGATCAATTGGTAAGGAGTCAACTATAAGACGTTTTTCTTTGATGACCATCATTCCAGACATGAGGTTGGGTACATCGTGAACTTTATTTGATATTAAAAACTCTGTCACATTTTCTTCGGTGACAACTTTCGACACAAATATACTAGCCTGAACGGGATCATTTATAAAGGATTCATATATCGATAATGAACCATTGTGTTTGAAGTAAATGATATCCTTCTTAGAAGCCGACAATAATGCAGATGCCAGATTGAAAACAAAATCAATCAATTCATTGACTGACACAGTATTTGTGTGAGAATCCTCGTCCATATCTAGTGCAATGTAACACTTTGAAACTTCAATTGTTTCTGATCCTTTTGTTTACCTTTTACGCGATGATCCTTTCTTTATTTTCTAAGTGAAACTATTTTAGAACTGCACACACGTCAAAACAGCAGAAACTCAGGCAGGAAAAAAAAAATTAATCTTGATTTTCACTGAGAGAGATAGAGAGGCATTTGAGCATTAGTTGCTTGTAAGACTACAAAATCGGAGAGGAAATGCAGGAGTTATTAGATGATTTGAATGAAGGGGTGCTAAAGAAATTAATACACTCCACGTCTTCTTCATTATCTTGTACGATATGTCAAGAGATCATGTTTACTCCATTTATTTTGAATTGTGGACATTCATTTTGTTACAATTGTTTAAATGAATGGTTTAAGAATAGACAAGAATGCCCTTTATGTAGGATGAAGGTGAAAAGGCCCCCATCTTTGAATATTACATTAAGAGAGATAATCAATGGTTTCACGACGATACTTGATTCAGCCAAAGTGAACAAATCTAAAGCAATATCATTAAAAGAATACGAAGCAGATGTAAATGAACATAACCTATTCCATAGAACGTTCAATAACTTGATTGAAACCACACTAGATAGATCTGATGGAGTCCCAAGATGCTCTAGGTGCTTATGGGAAGCTCATGGTTCCTCCTGTTTGAATTGCGGAGCAACTTTTATCGATGATCATGACAGCGATGAGGGCGAGGACTTATACTTCAGTGACTATGAGTTGGAAGAAAGAGAAGTTAATGAAGGCGAAGAAGACGATGATGATGAAGCTGGAAGCGATGGATCAAGTTTTCTCGATGACAGAGACTTGCATGAAATTAATGACGATTTAGAAGACCCTTATCTGGGCTTTTTGGATGATGATGACGATCACGATCATGATTCGTCAAATGGACAATGGAATGGTTTTAGTGGAAACGACGATGCAATGTCATCAGATGACTCGTTAAGCGATGACGTTGAAAACGCAGTGCGATTTGTGAATGCAGACGTTCATCTTAGTGGAACAGAAGATTCTGAATCTGAATCTGAATCTGGCAATGGGGTAGGGAATCCTCCGAGAGTAAGACGAACGAGAATAATCGAGACTGATGAAAGTGAAGATTCGGACTGGTGATTTAAGGAAATCAACGAAATTATTCTTCGATTGACGGTTAGTACCACACTGACTAGATCAGTGGGTCTTTTATCGATGTAATTTGCGATATTACGCCAATTGAAATATGCAGAAAAAGTAATAGATATGGGTTCAATTTTTTTTGTACGAGTACTCTACGAATATCATGCGTAAGAAGCCTGACATCTCTTTGAAACAAACTTACTCAATGACCAGGATTTGAGAGCAAAAGCAAGCTTACTAACCATGTATGTATCCAGCCTTACGCAGAGGCGATTAAACTTTTGTGTGTTTTAAACAAACTGAGAAATGTCTCCGCCATTTTTTCTCCATTTCTCGCAAAATCCCTCATTTCTCTTCCGAATCCCAAGCAAAAAAACGGATGTTTTTTAAATCGGAAAAGAAAAGAGAATGAGAGAAAAAAAAGAAAGTTGATGGACATTTGATATAAAAATATGTTGGATGCTCTTATTTACAATATTTTTGCTTATAGATCAATTCATTATAGAGTATAGAAATCAAAAGTTATAGAAATTATGAAGTTACTTACAGAAGAAGAGGTTAGAGCACAGCAGACTGCTGTTACGAGTGGTGGTGTAAAGGGTTTTATTTTTGGTACCTGTATTTCATTGGGTATTTATGCTTTGGCACCAAGAAAGTATCCTCATTTATTCAAATTGCCCTACTCAATCAAGACTGCTGTAGCAATTATTCCTCCCCTGGTTACAACCTCAATTTGGGCTGAGTCAGCATCAAATGATTTCGATAAGAAGATGTACAGTTCAGAATTTGAACAAAGAAGAACCATAGCTGAGTACAACAGATGGCATTCGTTGTCTACTATGGATAAGACAGTAGAGGTTTTGTCAGAAAATAGGTATAAGATTATCACTGGTATTTGGTTGCTGTCATTATACGGTTCATGGGTTATCACAAATAGAGATAAAATGTTGACCCAAGCACAAAAATTGTACGCTGCCAGAATGTACGCTCAATTTTTGACTGTTGGTTTATTGTTAGCATCTGTTGGTTTGTCTGTTTATGAGGAAAATCACTTGAAAGATTCTGCTAAACCATTTAAAGATGAAGACAGTTGGAAAGAGATCGTTCATGACGAAGAAACCAAGGAAAGAATATTGAAGGAACATCCTGAATTGAAAGAAAGGCAACTGTATGTCAAAAAGCATTTCAATCATCATAAGGAAAAAGCAACTGAGGAAGCCAGTGCCTAGAAACATTTAATATTATTGAATTATGAAGAATTATGTATATAAAGATTGGTTTTTGATGTCGTTTTAAAATTTTGAGTTTGTTTTGGTTTTTTTATTTTTTTATAGCATAATCGAGCGATTGTAATAGAGGTTATATGCAATTTTTGGTGATGTAGACTTTTCATTAAATTGGGTCTTCAAGTTCAGGTTTAAATCAAATAAAAATCAATTCTGACTGAATAAGCTTTCGTAATATCTCGGAGAAGTTTTTAAGAGAAGGCCATTCCGGACTGTGAAAAATCAGAAATCAAAGTCCTCATCAAATCAAACTCTACCACATGAAAAAAAAAACGTATACTGCTGATTGAAAGTGCCAACCAATTCAGAAGAATTATCTCATCATGTTGTATGCGAATTAATGTTGACGTATAATTGAGACTACTTCTGCAAGAACCAAAAAATTGGAATATGATATTTCTCTAGAAGAGATACAGACGTACAAAAAAGTAGAACATTATTCAACACCATCAAATCTTCTCACTAGCTTCCTCCCCATTTTCATACTCAACATCATCGGTGTATTCCACCGTGCTATTATCAACCAAAGAATTCACATACGCCAAGTACTTTCTCTGATACCTATCAAACAGAAGAATGACAACACAGAATACTGTAGATGCACACTGGAAACCTAAATGGAAGTTATGAGCTCTTTGATATCTTGGGGCCAAGCTTGTATTCCAAACAGTGTTAGACATTGGAGTGTATACAGCCGCGTAGTAAATGTTCAATGAACCCAAGACAAAAGCTCTTAACTGTCTGTCATGTCTCATCAAATCATTTGCCCAACTACATATAATTGCAGCCGTTGCATCATTAAACTTGGAAGTTGCAAATGCAAAAAACCGGAATTTTTTACCAACATCATATTTTTGAATAACAGCAAATGAAAAGACCCAATAAATGTTGATCACCGTATACAGCTCCCAGTAATTTTGTCTGTAGTCACACCAGACACTCGCAAAAAGACATACCACAATACCAACAGCTTGTGGGATTGTAGGAAGATTGTTCGAGAGATAAACACTGTAACCCTCAGCCTTAAGAGCAACACTCCAATATTCCGAGACGTACTTGCCAACTTGATCCATAGTGTAAGCTAATGGGAAAATGATCCATTGCCATGACGTCAAAGATCTCTTAATCAATGCCCATTCAAATTTGTTAGCTTCAACCAATTTATCTTCTTTCAAGGCAACCCTCTCTCTTGAGATCTCAAGATCTTCTTCAGAAAATAAGAAGTTTGGTTTCATCTCACTTGGGTTATCTGGTAAGAAGAAAAACCCAACTAAAGCGACCGGCAACGTGATCAAAAAGTCAACGACAAAAGCCCACTTCCAAGGTGGCAAGCTTCCCTTTCCATTTAAAGAATCGTATATACCAGATTGAATGTATCCACCAAACATGGTTCCGAGGGTACCTGAAACACAGAAAACAGCAGTTCTTTTGGTAAGCTCATCTTTCGTGTACCATGACCCCAAGATATAATTAATCGATGGATAACTCATACCTTCGATAGCACCCTGAAATGCTCTGACAATCATGATACCTTTGTAGTTAGATGTAGCGATAACCATTAAAGTCAATAAACCCCAGATTAACTCACACGATGGCAATAAAATATGTGGCTTAATTTTTGTCATTAAGACTGTTCCAGGTAACCCAAAGATAGCATAAGCCAAAGAAAAGGTACTTTTCAACCAAGTAAATTGTGTACCGTGCATATTGTAATCTTCTTTCATACCTGAGACGTAAGCATTTGAAACGTTTGACAGATCAAGATACTTTACAAAAAATGACAAACAGGTGTATGTCAAGATCACACAGTCAATTTTGAAGACAAGCTTTTTCTCCCTGGCACTTCTTCCAGGTGGATTCCACCAAAAGAATTTTCTCTTAGGTACTTCAGGTGGAGCTTCTTTTGAAAAAAAAATTTCCTTCTTTTTGCTGAATGGTACCTTAATATTGATTGGTGTAACCTTAATTTCATCGATATTTGAACTGAGCTCACTGTCGTCGACAGCGATATTTTGCTCTACCCTTTCCAAATTCTTTTCACTCATTTTAAGCGCTATGTTTTCACTTTGAGTTTGGGCCTGATGTTCATTAAATTTGTGGAAATCTATTCTTTTATAACTCAATTATTCTTTGATGATCTAACCAAAGAGAGAGAAACTGCAGATCTCCCTTATCGCATTCAGCCAAATTTAAAGCTTCTTTGATATTTGATTATCATTTTTTCTTATCTGCGGCCTCTTTTCGCGACAGCCCAATATGGAAACGATTTAAATTTAGGCGCAAACATTATCCACCCTGCGCTTTTACCAGGAGAACAAAGATTTTATCAAAAAAGATAATGCCCCTGTTTAGAGCATGGTTCCAGTAGACTGATATGATTTACTAGTTCAGCTAAGGTAAATGAAGTGATAGTTGCCAACCCCATGATATTCAATCATTCAAAAAAAAATTCTGGTTTTGATCGTAGCTTTCAATCAAGTGAAGTGTCGGGTGATTTTGACGTTAGCCGTAAACAAACTTTTTTTTGCCTGGCGAGCGGATTCACCTTCCAAATTTAAGCTTGTTATATAGATGTTGTTGAGTCAAACCCACATCCTCGTGTCAAAAAATATTATTTCGTTCAAGCGATCTTTCTTCTGTGAGGTAGAGACTTGACCTACAACCTTCTTCCACCTCCTTCAAGAGAATTGGTAAGGAATAAATCACTTATTTCTTCTATTTTTTTTTATCAAAGATCTTTCTTTTCTGGGCTACTCAATCAAAAATAAACTCAGATGTTGGGCTTCTCTTTAAGTTTGGTCAACATGCAAAATCATTGAAGTTGTATATCAGTCAATAGAGGTATCGCCCTCTTCTACAGATAACCTTGTATATAGTAAGTTCTGATTTTTTGGTAGCCGTTTGCCATCGGGATGGTGCATTTTGGTAGATGAGAGCTGAGCAGATGTTATCTTATCATCGATGTTCCCCCGAGATCCCGTACTATAATATCCAAAGTTGTGGCGTTCTGTCGAAGACTAATCTAAGACAGTCTTCTAATCAAAATGCTGCTTAAAGCGAAAACAATAGAAATAAGCGCAATATAATATGTTTTTTATTTTACGCATAAGTGCTATCTGAATAATAGAGATAAGCGTATCAGATAAAAGTCCATAGAAACGCTATCTTTCATTTTTTTCATTTTATTCGCATTCAGGTAGTCTTGATAATCCAGTCGAGCCAAGCGAAATATTATCCTTTGTATCAGTTCCTCAAATAACCTCAAATATGATATTTTGTGGTTATGACAAGATTTTTGAACATCGGAAGAAGAACTGACCATATCTACAAGAGTCCAAGCTCTTCACACCCTCACCTTCCGTCCTATACAAAATCTAACAATTCCTAAGAGAACTAAGAAGTCTGTCGGATGTTTGAACAGAAGTCGACCTACTGTACACCCAAAATGAACAAGCGAGCCTTTGAACGTTTTTTTCAAATCATTGCACATCTATGCGATGAATCTCGTCTCGATCAACCTTTAAAAATTATTTCATTGTCGGCTCACTCATCTCGAGTGTACTTATATTACAAGTGTTCGTCTTTCAAAAGCATACTAACAGACTTGAATTTTCCCATTTAGTCACAAACGCTGCTTTCAAATTCATCCTCACTCCGTCTGGCCTATGTATCGCTTGATATGCAAACAAGCGTTTGAAAGAACTTTGTAATGTTGAAGTCCATGATTGAGTGTGTATTGGCTTAAATTTAGGTCATATGAAACTCTTGAGGTTTCGAAAGTGTTGAAGCAGAAACACTTTGATTGTACTAATAAGCACAGGACGTATCCATGTTTTAAAAAAATTAATTATGTAGCAACAAGAAGTGCTGGAAGAATATTCCTTTAAATGAAATGGGTAGTACACAAGTCTACAACTGGATAATAATCCGTTCAATATCCGTTAAATAGTATTTCTCCAGGCTTTCGAAGTGATGGAACAGGATAAAGCAAACAGCCGGATTTATAAGCAATACCCCTGCAAGTAGCAAACATTTAAAGGAGTCAATGGGATGTATCAAGGATCGCATAATCGGAGAATTGATAGTTGTTCTAATTATTTCGAATATGCGAGCCTAATGCAATCCCCAAGTGGATAAGTATCCGTCTAATTTCCGTCAATGAATTTCCGTTTAAAATCCGTCGATATTAACTCCTCGAGGTTGTCATAGTGTTAGGGACACTCTCAAAGATTCAATTGGGCGAATGGGCGATGATTTGAAACAATCATTGGAAAGGATCAAGGGCAGCTATAATATTTACACAATTGAAGTCTGATGAGAATTCTGCCATAAAAAAGTAGAATTTGTTGAAATTAGAACTACCCTTTTTCATCAGTATCTTTATAAGTTGGCCTTGCGTTCCAGCTGTCCAAAATCACATGCGATCAAGTTCTATTTCCGACCGACAGACTTAACAAAGAACATAGAGTAACTTCGAAAATTCAAGGAAACGTCCTTTTTCTGACACGATTGACAGATTTTGAAAAGAGGCATGTTAGGAAGTTAGGGAAAAGTCATAAAATCCGTATGATTGCACTGTAATCTCTTACAATCATCGGACTTAGAGCTTATGGGAGATTTTGATAGCTACACAGCCCGAAACAAACAGAGGCGCAACATTCATTGGTAAAAGATTGATTGCTATCGTTGATTGGTATCAGACTTATAGAGCAAACGCTTCACGGAATAGTTAAAGGTCAGGATAAATAAGGCAGGAATACTGTATGAGAGTTATTTTGTTCCGAACACTATCGCATTTAATTTTTTTTTTCCTTTGTTTTTTTTTATGACGCTGCGACATTTTATTCGACTCCCAGTGCTACCACAATTATAAACTGAGCGTGTGAGTGAAATTGTAAACGAGCAAAAAATGTTTCAGTTAAGAATACAAAACTTTCGATCCTCGTTGTAGACATAAAAGTGTGTTGTAGTTTAAATAGCTTCATTGGTAATCGATTGGAAAGATTTTGAAAATATAGCACAAGGAAGTCAAAGTTAAATTGAGTGCATGAATCTGTAGTTTTGAATTTTACTGGTCCCTGAGTTTTCCACCAAGGGAGCAAATAGGAAGGGTCATAAATCCTGGTGCACTACGGAGCTTTTCCTCGGCACGGCTCGTATGATTTTTTGTTCCTCTTTAGAAGAAACAATAATAAACTGATAATCAGTTCATACCGTTTCAACACATTTGCACTACCTTCCTATTATTCCTATTATTATTACGAAGGGATCTAACATAAATTAGTTGCGTTAACGCAATCAATCTATCCGGCGGAACCAAATTGAAATTGTAAATGTAGGCCACCAGTTAGTCTCTTCGTCGTCTAATTCTAAGGATTTTGATGGCTTTCCAAAAGTGCAAACGTCATGTGTGACTTATTGCTGTTTGATCTGATATAATACTTCGTTTAATTAAGTCTGAACATTCTCTATTGCTGCTTGTCAATGGCTCTTGATGGCAACGCACCGGCTTGAGCGGATTCGGAATTAGCACGAACTTAAAAAAAACTTAAAGTCAAAAGAGAAAAAAATTCTAGAAGAAAAAAAAAAATATTTAAACCTTCTTAAGGTTCTTACAATTTGAAACAAGAGGTAGAGAAATTGCATTCTAATATTTGGTAAAGGTTTTGTTAAGTAAACAGATCTTCATTTCACCCATCTAGTTCAGAAACTCATCAATTCTTTCATATCATATCGCAAAAGCCAATTGGCGCAAACTGAATTAAAACAAGGACAAGGACAAGAAGAGATGAGACTTGTTAACCAGCACTTATTGCTCTTGGTTTCCGCTATATTGGGAGCTCTCCCATGTTCAATGGCAATGGATATGGATATGAGCTCAGAGCATCATCATTCTACCGTATCCGCTAATGACTCAAGCTTAATACCGGTACCCCATGAAGCTTCACATCATCATGGATTACCAATTTTGCAAATGGATTTGACCCCTGCTGAAAAACTGTATTGGGAAAAATATAACACCACCACATTTTTCACTTTAGATACCCCATACCATTCCTACTTGCAAGTTCATTTTGGCCTTTCGATACTATCCTTAATTTTTTTATACCCAATATCCTTGGTATTGAACAATGTCGACTCAAAATGGTATTTGCCATCATTAACCCTTAACAATGGGGTGACAACCGTTTCCTTGTTTTGCTACATGATTTTCAAGGAGCATGTTGAGGAATTGTATCCAAAAAACGTCTATGGCAAAATGGGAATCATATTATTTGTTGTTATGTTAGTCCATTATTTAAGTGCTATTGTTAAATGTGCCAGACAATATATGCAAGGATCTAGCTTGTTATATGAACAACTTCAAACAAACAAACAAACTTATATCCCAATGACTGATTACCAAATGGATGGTTCTCAATCCCCTGCATCCACTTTGTTTGATCACAACAGAAGCTCAACTTCAAGGGGCAACTCTTCTGACTTCAATTTGGAGGAAGATACAGTATCTTTGACAGATGCCAATGTCATAAGCAACTCAAAATTTTCAGCTTTAAGAGATAGCGCATTGAACAAGCTTTTCAGAAACAATGTTGTTTCCACTGTATCTGATATATTCGGTAAATTATGCGAAGTTTTATTCACTCTCCTCAATTATGTCTTTCTTGTTTATCAATTTGTTTATTTTGTGACTGGTGTTTCAGTATTGAACTGTTTAGGTAAGGATACTCACGTTTTCAATTTGTTGGCACATTTCATCAAAGGTGGTGTCTTTTTTGGTTTGGGTGTCTTGTCCTTGGCAAGATACCTCGGTTCTTTTCAAAAGGCCGGTCTTGGATGGAATTACTCTTTTATGGGTAAATATGAGCAAACTGATTCCATTTACTTGAGAAAACAACCAAACAGCTCAATGCTTACCATGGAAATGATTGAAAGCTCTTTGATATTGTTTTACGGTTCCACTAACGTCTTTTTAGAACATTTGGCTTCTCCAGGAGGCGCTTGGACTGCTAAAGATTTACAACACGTTTCGATTGCCTTTATGTTTATCGGATGTGGTCTTTGTGGTGTCTTAACTGAGATAAAATTGTCAAGCTGGAGAAGAGAAAAATTTGAAGGTACTATTCTGAGTATCGAGCCTTCTACAGGAATTTCCAAAGTTGATATGGAGGCTATTCGTACATGTACCCCTGGCTTCTCACCAAATCCATTCCCAGCTTTCACTATTTTCTTTACTGGTTTATTGATGTCCCTGCATCTGCAAGCTTCCCAATTATCCACTCAAATACACATTCAATGGGGAAATTTACTAACATATGGTTCATGTGTCAGAATGGTAACGATCCTTTTGATGATATTTTGGAAACACAACAACTACGAATCCCTTTTCAAGCCTGTCAGACCTTTCACTGAATTGATAACTAGTTTTTGCTTGCTTGCAGGAGGTCTTGTTTTCATGGAAAGTACTGATCCAGTAATTGAAGCTATGGAATACAGAGGATTTACTGCTATGTTTAGCTTGAACGTTAGTGTCGGTGTTGTAACATTATTCATGGGATGGATAATGTTGTTATTTGCATTTAGAGATCATTTGAAAGCCAAATTTTAAAATTGCTCACAACGCTATCCTGCTGAGCCTATTCTTATCCGAGTTTTATTTTAATGACCTAATTTTTGTGGTCCTAATGTTAATGCTAATGTTTGTTGTTTTTGATTTAGTTATTTGATGTGTTTCTTGTTTTTCTGGAGATGTCTTTGTATGCTCACGGATTGCTATACTGTCTTTTGTGAATGTGTTACATAGAATTTAAATTAATATAATGTCATGCTGTGTTAGTATAGAATTAAACGCATTCTCAAATGTAATTAATTTCGAAGAGTCTCTTAGTACAATGGTAATTTTGAGCATCTAAAATCTAACGAAGTTCAAAATTGAGGACTCAATGTTCCTGTTGTAAAAGGACTGTTTGGCAAAGTTTTTAAGTTTTTCCATTTTGCTTGGTAAATGTAGAACTGTGAATTTTTGGTTAATAAAAACTATTTAAGGAGAAAATCTAAATTTTTTGTGGTTATACATATTAAATCTTATTTTAAACAGATTGTGATTTAGCGCTGTTTACATTTCACTTGGCGTTCACAACAGTTTATCAATTGGAAACCTTTTTGATAATAATCATTCCTTTCACGCAAGTTGATTGGTGTTCGTTGCTCAATTGCAATTACCACTACAAACCCACATAAACAAAGTAGGCTGGTCAACATTAAAGGAATTTAGTTTGATTTAATCAATCAATTTTATTTGGATACCCTTCATTCGAAACAATGAGCGATATCATATCACCAGCAAAGGCGGATGAATTGAATGAGGAGGAGGGTGAAAGTTCAAGTCAGTATACTGACTCCCCTGAATTCTTAAACAAAGGGAATGACAAAGACATCAAGTCTCCGATTTCTGGTAGGAACTACCCTTGTTTCTCTTATTATATATAGAAATTAAGTACTAATATGATGCTCTCAAGTCTTTCAAGGTTGCTTTTCGGCGTTTACTCAAAAAAGTGGTTTACCCTTTAGCGCTTTCAATACGCCATTCATGAATACTGGGATTGGAAGGGGTCATGGAAACGTAAGATATAGTTATGGTGTTCACTTTGACGGGGACGAGTATGCTGAGAAAGGTATATATGACCTGTTCGAGAATCACCATGACCAGTATCCTTCATGGTTCCCAGAAGATAAAGTCCCCATCACCAGGATCGAAATTCAGGCAATATTCAGTCAATTGCGTGACGTTTTCGGATTTCAAGAAGATAGTATGAAAAATATGTACGATCACTTTATGAGGTTACTAGATTCTAGATCAGCCAGAATGGGTCCATCTCAAAGTTTGAGAACATTACACGCCGATTACATCGGAGGGATAAACTCAAATTTCAAGAAATGGTATTTCGCCTCACAATTAGATATTGATGACACCATTGGTTTTGCAAACACAAAAGAGGATGGGAATCCAAAAAAGCTGTTTCTTAGGGCCCAGGGTATCTCGAGCGGTACAGTTCTTGAATTAACAGAGTCTGAGAAGAGATGGTCCCTCAACATGAACTGCTTGTCGGCGCTCGATTGCGTTGTACAAACAGCATTATATCTTTTAATTTGGGGAGAGGCTAACAATGTAAGGTTTATGCCTGAATGTATTTGTTTCATCTTCAAGTGCTGCAACGATTATTTTTACTCAATTAATTTTAACGAGGTGCCATCTCAAGCAACAAAAGTACCATTTTTGGAGCATCTGATAAATCCTATATATGACTTTTACTTCAAGCAGTTGTATGAGCTTAATGGAAGCGAATACATCCGCCGTGACAAAGACCATTCATCTGTCATAGGTTATGATGATATGAATCAATTATTTTGGTACAGGAAGGGTTTGGAAAGAATCGTATTGGAGGATAAAAGACCGTTGATGGATCTTCCTGCTATAGAAAGATACCAAGCTTTGAACGAAGTTTCTTGGAAAAAGGTGTTTTACAAAACTTTTCATGAAAGAAGGACCTGGCTTCATCTGTTGACCAATTTCAATCGCATATGGATCATTCATATTTGTATGTTTTGGTTTTACACATCATTTAACGCGTCAATCCTTTATACCCGAAATTATAGAGCTACGCTTGATAATCAACCAACAATGCAAGCCAGACTTTCTGTCATGTCTTTTGCCGGGTTGTTGGCAATTTTGATCAATTTGGGTGCTTCTTTTGGAGAACTTTTATTTGTTCCAAGAAAGTGGCCAGGTGCAGAATCGCTTTTTCCCAGGATAATCAAATTGTTGGTACTCTTGGTTATTGATTTTCTGCCTTCGGTTTATATATTTGGTTTCAATGATCTTGAGTCGGTTTCCACTCTTGGGTTCTCTTTATCGGTGGCTCAATTGTCACTCTCCGTGTTGATTGTTATTTGGTTCTCCCTAACACCCTTAGGTTCTTTGTTCGGCGGGTCCTATTTTTCTGTTGGCCGAAGATTCTTGCCAAGCAAGGCATTCACGGGATCGATTCATCAACTCAAAGGAAGTAACAGACTCTCTTCATATTCTCTATGGTTTCTTGTGTTTTTCACCAAGTTTCTTGAGTCATATTTTTTCTTGACTTTGTCCTTGCGAGATCCAATAAGAGAACTTGGGAACATGATGACAAGAAGATGCCTTGGAGAGACTTATTTTGGGTCTTTATTATGCCGTTACCAACCATCGATTTTACTTTCTTTGATGATTTTGACTGACCTTATCATGTTTTTCCTTGATACATACTTGTGGTATATCATCTGGAATACAGTATTTTCGGTCTCCTTTTCTTTCCATTTAGGGGTTTCAATTTGGACCCCTTGGAGAAATATATTCTCGAGATTACCCAAAAGAATATATTCGAAGGTGATCGCAACCAATACCGATCGCAATGTCAAACTGAAAATATTGGTATCGCAAGTCTGGAATGCGATCATAATCTCCATGTACCGCGAGCATTTGATATCAAAGGAAATTACTAATAAGTTGTTGTATCACGAAGTGATGTCGGCCAATAATCAAGAAATGGTATTGAAGGAGCCAAATTTTTTCGTTTCCCAGGAGGATCTGTTTATCAAAACTTCAGTTTTTGAAACTCAATCAGAGGCTCAAAGGCGTATTACATTTTTTGCTCAATCCTTATCCACTCCGATGTCCGAGGTTGTTCCAACGAGTGGCATGCCTGCTTTCACTGTTTTAGTCCCTCATTACGCCGAGAAAATAATATTGTCTTTGAAAGAGATTATCCGTGAAGAAGATGACTACTCTCATATCACATTGTTGGAGTATTTGAAGCAATTGCATTCTGTCGAATGGGACAACTTCGTTCAAGATACAAAACTTTTGGCTCATGAGTCTGATTCCGAGAATTCTAAGTTGCCGTCTCCAAACTCAGCCTTGAAGTATGACGATCTTGCTTATTACTGTATTGGGTTCAAGTCATCAAACCCGGAATATATCTTGAGAACAAGGATCTGGGCCTCTTTAAGGTCACAAACTTTGTATCGTACGATTTCTGGTTTCATGAACTATTCGCGGGCGATAAAATTGTTATACGATGTTGAAAACAGAACTTCAGAAGAACATGAGAAAATCGAGGAGGCAAGGTTAGAGGAAGCATCTATGATGGCTCTCAGAAAATTTAGAATAGTCGTTTCAATGCAGCGTATGAATCAGTTCAACGCCCGTGAGATAGAGGATACTGAATTTATTTTACGAGCATATCCTGAGGTGCAAGTTGCTTACCTTGAGAAAGAAACTGTTGAGGATTGTCTCCAGTACTATTCTTGTCTTATTGACGGTAGTTGTGAAATATTAGAGAATGGTACAAGAAGACCAAAATACCGCATAAGACTTTCAGGGAATCCGATACTTGGTGATGGAAAAAGTGACAATCAGAACATTTCTCTAATATTTTGCAGGGGAGAATATATTCAATTAGTTGATGCAAATCAGGACAATTATTTGGAAGAGTGTATGAAAATTAGAAGTCTTTTGTCAGAGTTCGAAGAGATTATACCGCCTGCTGATCCTTATGGCTCAGGCGAATTAACCAATAAACCTCAGGGCCCTGTCGCAATCATAGGAACAAGGGAGTATATTTTTTCGGAAAACATTGGAGTTCTTGGTGATGTTGCAGCGGCCAAAGAACAGACATTTGGGACTTTGTTTGCCAGAACAATGGCTCAAATAGGTGGGAAGCTTCACTATGGTCATCCAGATTTTTTGAATACAGTATTCATGACCACTAGAGGAGGTGTCTCCAAAGCTCAGAAAGGTTTGCACTTGAACGAAGACGTATATGCCGGGATGAATGCTCTTTTGAGAGGAGGAAAAATCAAACACTGTGAATACGTTCAATGTGGGAAAGGTCGTGACTTGGGATTCGGCTCTATTTTGAACTTTACCACAAAAATTGGAGCAGGTATGGGAGAACAAACTTTGTCACGGGAGTACTTTTATATTGGAACGCAATTACCAATTGATAGGTTTTTATCCCTCTACTATGCACACCTGGGTTTCCATCTCAACAATGTCTTCATTATCTTATCTATCAAGCTTTTTTTACTAGTTTGCTTACATATGGCTGCTCTCTCAAGAGATTCGGTCATCTGTGAGTATCACAAAGATCGACCAATTACTGACATAAAAAGACCACCCGGTTGTTCAAACTTGATCCCTGTCATTCAGTGGTTACAACACTGCATTGTGTCGATATCTATGGTGTTTGGTATTTCTTTTGTTCCCTTGTGTGTACAGGAGCTAACTGAAAAGGGAGTATGGAGAGCTTTGACTAGGCTTTGCAAACACTTTGGCTCGTTGTCTCCGCTTTTTGAAGTATTTGTGTGTAAAATCTACGCACTGTCGTTGACAAGTGACTTGAAAATTGGCGGTGCACAATATATAGCAACTGGAAGAGGATTTGCCACAGCAAGGGTTCCTTTTGTTACATTATACTCAAGGTTTGCCTCTGAAGTTTGTATTTCGGTGGGATGGCATTGTGCATGTTGTTATATTGTTCAGTCAATATGTGGAACATTCCCTTACTTTACATGTGGTATACAGTTGCTGCATTATGCATATCACCATTCCTTTTTAATCCGAATCAGTTCTTATGGGGCGAATTTTTCTTAGATTACAAAAGGTTTATCTGTTGGCTTTCTAGCGGTAATTCAACAAAGAAAACGGAGAATTGGTCTTCGTATGTTAGAAATCATAGATCGCAGTTCACTGGGTCAAACCGAAAATTGAATAGAAAGAATGAAATAGAAAAGCGGGATTTCAAAAAACCATCTTCAATAAACTTGATCTTTTCAGATATTTTACCTCATACTTGTTGGACGATCACCGTGTCAATTGCATACCTTTTTCTGAATTCTCAAAATGAATCACGTTCTGGAGAAAGAGGGAATACCATTTTACGTTTGGCAGTTGTATCATTTGCTCCAATCATTTTAAATGCAGGAATTGTTCTTGTGTTTTTCTTGCTTTCTGTCATCCTTGGCCCTATCATTATGGTAGTATTCAAAAAGTTTCCTTCTTTTGTTGCTGCTATATGCCATTCTTTGTGTTTGTTAAGCCATGTAGCATCTTTAGAGTTATTATTCATGTGTCAAAATTGGAATTTTTCACTTACGATGTTGGGGCTGGCTAATAGCGTATTACTACAATGTTTATTTTTCAAAATTCTTACACAGATATTTCTCACCAGGGAGTCCAAGTATGACGCTTCTAACAGGGCATGGTGGTCAGGGAAGTGGATAACTTCAGGATTTGGATGGCGAATTTTATCCGAGCCTGTCAGAGAGTATCTCTGTAAAGTTATAGAGATGAGTTTGTTTGCAGCTGATCTCTTGCTCGGCCATGCCCTATTATTTTTACAAATTCCATTTATTATCATCCCATACATTGACAGGTGGCATTCGTTGATATTACTTTGGCTTAAACCGGATAGGCAGTTTAGGCCTCGTATCCTTCATAGGAAAGAGAAAAAGAAAAGAAAGGTTATCATCTACGTTTACTCGGTGATTTTCTTGATCAATTTTGTTCTCTTTGTTGCTGTACCATTAGTTCCCTATGTTATCTTCAACGAATATGGGTTTGATATCCTTGAGTACTTACCAGAAGTTGTGCTTGAAATTGTCCAACCTGAAGACTCATATAGTAGCCGGAAGGGCTTGCTGAATTACAAAGCTTCACTGAGGAAGTATTGAAGAGTGTATACCAAGCGGGTATCTTTAACTTCAGATTTCTATATAATAGTTCAAAATTTGGTTGATGGTTTTCATATTGTTCAATCTTTATCTCCGAAAAATCTTAATTTCTTATCCTTCCAATCTTCAAATGAATTATCTAATGATTTTATAGTTTCATGGTTAGTGGGTTTACTTTCTTCTGCCTTTGGTTCAACATTTGCTGTCAATGTAGCTTTCAATGGATTCACCTCTTTTATTTGAAATCCAGTTGGAATTTCATCAACTCGTATGATTTCAATTTTTCTCAATACACCTGACTTTAGCACTGTCTTATCTGGAGCTATCTCTTCAACTGATATTTTCTTGAGCTCATCGGTTATTAACTTATTACTTGGATCTAGCACTTTTGCCTTCTCCAACGCCAGACGAGCTTCTTTAACATTTCCCAATCCTGAGAGGGCAAGGTATCTTCTGTAGTGTAATTTTATAGTTGTTTTGATTTCTTGGGACATGTCCAAACCTGAGTCACAATCTTTCAAGGCCCTTTCAAAATCTTTTAGCTTGATAAAACATATGGCCCTGTTTGAGTACAATACAGGATTGGATGGGTTTAGCTTTATGGCATCTCTGTATATCTTAGCAGCCTTTTTTAGTTCATTTTTAGCAAAGGCCTCGTTCCCTTTCTGTTTCAATGTCTCGGATAGTTCAATTGACATATTGCATCAGTATAGCAGTTCAATTTACCTGAAAATGTCATTTTTCATGTAATTTTTTTTTGTGTGTTCGGACAAAAATGAAATCATTCTAAAGTCCTTGAGCTATCAGTTGAGATATAGTGATGGAATCGGAAGAATTGGTGGATGAGATCGGTGCTATCGAGCTGATTTATCCTGACCATGTCAAAAAGTTAGCTCCACTTATATACGAGTTCTTGATACCGCAACATGAAACAGTTTCAGTGCAGGTTTCCTTTCCAGAGCTGTATCCTCAGGAGAAACCAGATATAATACAGGTGAATAGTGAAAAGACACACAGTCGTTTGTACGATGATAAGTATTTGGAGAGCTTGTTCGAGGAAGTCTTGGAGAGCATTTTTACAGAAGATATGGTCTGCATTTTTGATTTCTTCACGGAGTTAGATGCGATTTTGTACGATGGAGGTGATGATGACACGGCAGGAGAGGAATTTGAGGAAGAGAATGAGGAAGGAGAAGAAGGGGTGGAGACGGATAGAAATTCAAATGGAGTCAACGAGGTGGTTGTTCTGGAAAGATTTGCAGAAATGAAGATCTCAAAAACTGAGCAAGACAAAAGACTGACTATAAACCCTATGGAAGGATGGATAGCATCTGAGCCCATAACAGATAGAAAATCAACCTTCCAAGCATTTATCAAAGAAGTTCATTCAGTTGATGAAGCAATGGATGCCTTGGAGTTACTCAAGCAGGATAGGAAAATAATGAGATCAAGACATAATATGACTGCTTATCGTATCAAGAACGGCGAGATAAGGTATCAGGATTTTGACGATGATGGGGAATCTGCCGCTGGTGGAAGAATGCTTCATTTATTGACAATCATGGATCTGTGGAATTGTATTGTGGTAGTCAGTCGATGGTTTGGAGGAATACATATTGGGCCAGACCGTTTTAAACATATTAATTCAACTACAAGAGAGGCGGTGGTTAAAAGTGGGTTAGGAAAGGAGGACAAAAAGTCTGGTGCAACAAAAGGTAAAAAGAAAAAATAGCCTGTATTTAAATCAATAATAATGCATAATATAGAAACTTAGTGTTAAAGGAGCAATGTACTTTTCAATACTTCTTCTTCTTGTTTGAATGTTGGTTGTTATTGCTGTCATTAAATTTTCTCTTCGCAGCAGAGCCTCCAGCCCCCGATATCCCCCCATTCAATGAGTCCAATATACTATCATCTTCTTTCCTTTGGTTTTTCCACAAACTGTTAAAGAATTCTTTGGATTCCCTCTGACTTTTAGTAGGTCTTTTAGAATCTTCAACCTCATCTTCCACTTCCAGTTTCTCTGGCTCACCCCATTTTTTCCTCCCATCAATCGGCACAACTGACGTTTCTTCATTCATTATTGCTGCATATCCTACTTTTTTGATCTTTGGTCTATTTACCAAATTCTTCTTGACGCTTGTTGATAGTTTCGGTAACTTCCATTCACTCGAATCTTGTAGTTTCTTTGTTTTCAAATCATCTTCTTCCAGCCTATTTGTTTCGTGAGCTTTTCTCATGAATTTCATGTTCAGCACTCTACTGCTGAACTTTGTGGTTTCCCCATTGTCTGTATTACTCATTATTTCAATTGCCCTCTCTCTCTCTCTGATTGTTGTTCTTGTTCTTTTAACGTTTTTTCCATCTCATCTCAAATTTTGTGCTGAAAGGAAAAAAAAAAAAAATTTAAAGACAAAAAAAAATTTTTGAAAAACTTTTCAAAAGTGATTGTTTAAACTACAAAGATGAAGAGTGATTTCAAATTGTCTAACTTGTTGGGCACTGTGTACCGTCATGGTAACATTGTCTTCAATGAAGCCGGAACAAAATTGTTGACCCCGGTGGGAAATAGAGTTTCATGTTTTGATTTGGTGAATAACAAATCGTTTACTTTCAGTTATGAACATAGAAAGAATATTGAGCAAATAGCCTTAAACAAGCAAGAGTCACTCTTGTTGTCAGTGGATGAAGATGGAAGAGCCATATTGGTAAATTTCATTTCAAAGATTGTATTGTATCATTTCAATTTCAAAGAAAAGGTTTCTGATTTACAGTTTTCTCCATGTGGGAAATACTTCAGTGTTTGTTGTGGTAGATTTATACAAGTATGGAAGACTCCAGATTTCACAGAAGACAGACAATTCCAACCTTTTGTTCGTCACAGGATATATGCTGGTCATTACAATGATGTTATATCTTTGACTTGGTCAAAGGATTCCAGATTTTTTATAACAACGTCTAAGGACATGACTGCACGTATATGGTCATTAGATAGCGAAGAAAAGACTGCAGCTATGACATTTGCTGGGCATAGAGATTATGTCGTCAAGGCATTTTTCAATGAAACTCAGGAAATCATATACACCGTTTCCAAAGATGGAGCCATATTTAAATGGGAATATACAGAAAAGCCAACTGATGAAAGTGAGGACGAAGATGATGATGATGATGATGAAGAAGAGAGTAAACTTCCACAAAGTTGGAGGATAACGGCAAAGAATTTTTTCTTTTCTGAAGCCAAGTTGAAATGTGCAACTTTCCATCTGGCGTCGAACTTGTTGGTTGTCGGATTTAGCAATGGAGAGTTCAGAATATATGAACTACCAGATTTTACAATGATTCAACAATTGAGTATGGGTCAAAATGAAGTTAACACTGTACAGATAAATTCTAACGGAGAATGGCTTGCATTTGGTTCTTCGAAATTGGGACAATTGTTGGTTTATGAATGGCAATCAGAGACTTATATCTTGAGACAACAGGGGCATTTTGATTCCACAAACGCATTGACATACTCTCCCGATGGTTCAAGGATAGTAACAGCGTCTGATGACGGTAAGATAAAGATTTGGGATATTGTATCAGGGTTTTGTTTAGCAACGTTTGAAGAGCACACATCTGCTGTCTCCGCAGTACAATTTGCAAAGAGAGGACAAGTATTATTCAGTGCCTCATTAGATGGAACTGTAAGAGCTTGGGATTTGATTAGATTCAGAAATTTCAGAACATTTACTGCTGCTGAAAGACTTCAATTTAATTGTTTAGCCGTTGACCCAAGTGGTGAAGTTGTATGTGCTGGTTCCATGGATAGTTTTGAGATTCAAGTATGGTCTGTGCAATCCGCTCAATTGTTGGATACATTGGCAGGACACGAGGGTCCAATATCTGCTTTAGCATTCGGTGTAGAGAATTCCACTTTGGCATCTGCCTCTTGGGATAAGACAATAAGGATATGGAACATTTTTGGAAGATCACAACAGGTGGAGCCATTCAACATTTTTTCCGATGTATTGAGTATTGCTATGAGACCTGATTCGAAACAAGTTGCCGTTTCTACGTTGGACGGATATATTCAATTTTGGGATATTGAAGACGGGAAGCAAACTGGTCACATTGATGGAAGGAAAGATATATTGAACGGGAGGTATTTGGAAGATAGATTTACTGCTAAAAATGCGGCGAGATCAAAATATTTCACAACAATAGGATATTCTTTTGATGGTCTTAGTATCATAGCTGGTGGAAACAATAATTCTATATGTCTTTATGATATACCAAATGAAGTATTGTTAAAAAGATTCACCGTTTCTTTGAACATGTCTATCGATGGTACTTTGGAACAATTAAACAGTAAACGTTTGACCGATGGTGGATCATTAGATTTGATTGACAGAGATGGTGAAAACTCTGATTTAGAAGATAGAATAGACTCCACTTTACCTGGTTCTGCCCGTGGTGATCCATCATTGAGAAAAGCCAGACCGGCAATAAGAGTGACATCATTACAATTTTCCCCAACTGCTCAACAATTTGCCGCTGCTTCGACTGAGGGGCTTTTAATATTTAGTGTTGACGATAGTTTGATTTTCGATCCTTTTGAATTAGATGTTGATATAACCCCTGAATCTACATTGGCGATGTTGAAAGATAGGGAATATTTAAATGCCTTGGTCATGTCATTCAGATTGAATGAATCGTATCTTATTCAGAAAGTGTATGAGGAAATTCCAATCAAAGATATTAAATTAATAATATCACAGATTCCATTGGTTTATTTACCCAAGTTTATCAATTTCATAGGTGAATTGTCATTGAAATCCCAACATTTGGAATTCCACCTCATCTGGATCAAAGAGTTACTTTCAAGACATGGTAAGTATATCAATGGTAATAAGCATTTGTTTTCAAGCGGTTTGAGACTTGTCCAAAGATTTTTAAATAGATTGGTGAAAGATGTTGTTAAATGTGGTACCAATAACAAATATATGATTGAGTTTTTCAAGACAAGTAATGAGTTGTCTGTGATGAAAAAGCTTGAGGGACAAGACGGAAATGATAGTGATGTCGAAATGGAGTATGAAAACGGGGATGAAGAAGAAGGTGAAGATGAAGAAGAAGGTGGAGAAGATGAAGGATGGTTTGGCGCCGAAGCCAAGAAAGTTAACGGAGATAAGTTTGTAGATGACGAAGAGGACTCAGACAGTGATTCTTGAGTTGCTAATTGTGATTAAAGTATAGACTTAATAAAGTGAAATAGAACAAAATATTGCATCTCATCTCTTTGCAAAGTAAAAGAAAAAGAAGATGAGGAAAAAAAAAAATTTGAATCATAAAATTGAAAATATTTACATTTTACCCCAAACATCATCGATTCAGAGACAGTATTATGGAACAAATACAAGAATGTGTGGAATTTATAGCCCTGCTGGAGAGTCATAGTGTATATGAGATTTTACCAAAGTTACTGGAACTAATATCGGCTACAAGTCAACAAGAATTCTTGCGAGAATCTATCTCATCTTCAACAGCTATATGGGACCTCTTGACCAAATCATTGACATTTTACACTGACAAGGAGTTATTAGTAGATCAGCTCAGAGTTTTAAGGGGCTTGGTCTTGTTGTCAAGAAATGTGGTGATATCTTGTAGAGAAAGATCTAAAGTGTTTTCCTATTATCAAAAATTGTTACAACTGATACGGTTTCAAAAGGATCAAAGCGAAATCGTTCAAAATTTGAATATGGCTTTTGTACAATTCTTGGTGAATTTGACATCGTCAGTGCCACCAGTGAATGTTGAAGATGGTGATAATATCAAACAGTTGCAATTTGAATACGATTATAAATACTTGAAACAATTTTTATTATCAACTGTACTTGATCAAGTTGGTGACAATTGCAAAGATATTTTATTAACTTTTATGAACAATCTATACAATTCTAGTGAATTATTGTACAATTTACTAAATGACAAGGATTCAGTTTCAATATTGACCAATGATTTGACTTATTACAACAGCATCAAAGGAGATTCAGAATCTTTGAATGAGCAAGAATTGTTGATCTTGTCATTGTTTCAGAAAATCTTCTTACATTAGAGTTTCATCAAGTTTTGGAATCATTTATCTAATGACAACACAAAGCAGTTGGAATTTTTGAATTTGGCACAAATCATTTTGACTAATAAGGATTCCTTTGGCGAATTAGAATTAACAACGTTACTCTCCTGGTTAGTTGACTTGTACGACATTTTTGCTCCACAAGTCATCAATTCATTACAAGAGAATAAGATTGATGAGTTATCGTACATAAAATTATTCAAGATCTTGGATATATTGACAAATTTGGGGAAATTTAATCATGCCAGAGAGTTTTTCAATCATTACAAGTTTCTCCCCAAAATAAGTTCCTTATTCCATGTCTTGGAAAAACATTTGGAAAGACAAACATTGAAACAAGTGCAAAACGACGATAAGAGGTTGCCCGGATTGAAAACGTTAGTTGTTGAAATTATCACTTTTATGATATATCAAAATTTCGATAACCAGGAGTACATCAGGGAGGCACACGTTTTGGAGATAATATTGAACAATTGCCAACTTGACAAGAATGAACCTTTCATCAAGGAAAGATCCATCGTATGTTTGAAATATTTATTGGAGAACAATGTGCAAAACCAGGAGTTTGTCAGGCAATTGCAACCGGAAAAGGTGCAAATAAACGATGAATTAAAGTTGGAGCAAATGGGGATAGAGTTGGATATCGGCAAAGATGGCAAGGTGCACGTACATAACAAGAGCACCGACAAGATCAAGATCAAGGAGTTGGAGTGAAAGGTCGGGCCTGCATCGCGGCTGGTCACGTGGTTGGCCAGAAGAGAAAAAAATTTTGTGTTTTTTTTCCTTTGGCAAAAGAAATGAATCATCGAGAAAATAATCATCATCATCATCATCTCTGTTTGTGAAGTGTTCGTTTCAATTAGACTAACACTAGATATAGATACAGATATATAGAAACAAGTATGTCTTCTCAAGAGTACCGTTCTACACGTTCTGCCACACCACAGGCTATCTCATTTGAAGAAGCTGTCATCACAGGGTTGGCGAAAGATGGTGGATTATTCATTCCATCGGTCATTCCTAAATTACCCTCAAATTTTTTGACAGAATGGAGCAAATTTTCATTTCAAGAGTTGGCTTTCAACATCATCAGATTATATGTCAAGGAGTCTGAGATCTCCAATGAGGAGTTGAAGACATTGGTATCGAAGTCTTATTCCACTTTCAGATCTGATGAGATTACACCAATTCACAAGTTGAAAGATGATTTGTACTTGTTAGAATTATTCCATGGTCCAACGTATGCTTTCAAAGATGTTGCATTACAATTTGTCGGTAACTTGTTTGAATTTTTCTTGACAAGAAAGAATTCTACCAAGAAGGAAGGTGAACCAAGAGATTTCATTACCGTTGTTGGTGCCACTAGTGGAGACACTGGTAGTGCTGCTATATATGGTTTGAGAAATAAAAAAGATGTTAGTGTCTTTATAATGTTCCCAACAGGAAGAGTTTCACCAATTCAAGAGTTGCAAATGACCACGGTAACAGATAAAAATGTTCATAATTTATCTGTTAAAGGTTCGTTTGATGATTGTCAAGATATTGTCAAGAAAATCTTTGCAGATGTTGAGTTCAATGATAAATATCACGTTGGTGCTGTTAATTCAATCAATTGGGCTAGAATCTTGGCTCAAATATCATATTATTTCCATTCATATTTCCAATTGATAAAGCAAAATCCAAATGCCAAGGTTAAATTCGTCGTTCCATCTGGTAATTTTGGTGACATCTTGGCTGGATTCTTTGCCAAAGAGATGGGTTTACCTATTGAAGAATTAGTCATTGCTACAAATGAAAATGATATCTTGAACAGATTTTTAAACACCGGGGTTTACAATAAGACTCCTGCTCATGCCACTTATTCCCCAGCTATGGATATAAGTATTGCTTCAAATTTTGAAAGGTTATTATGGTATGTTATTAGAGACACTGATGGTGAAAAAGATGATAACAAATCTGGTGAAATCTTGAATTCTTTCATGAAGGACCTTACCACTTCCGGTTCCTTTACCGTTTCCAAAGAGTTAATCACCAAGACCAGATCCATCTTTGACTCTTTCAAAGTCACCAATGAAGAAACCGTAGACACCATCAAGTCTATTTATCAATCGAACAAATATATTGCCGACCCTCATACCGCAGTGGGAATCAAAGCTTCATTGACCAAGTCATCTCAAGAAGATGGTTTCACTTACATCTCCTTATCAACAGCTCATCCTGCTAAATTTTCAGAAGTTGTTAACAAGGCCTTGAATGGGTTTGAATCTTATGATTTTGAAAATCAAGTTTTGCCACAACAATTCAAAGACTTTGTCAAATTGGAGAAAAACGTTGTTATCATCGATGAAGCTGATGTCAAGTTAGTTGAAAAGGTTATCGTTGAAGAGTTAAAGAAGGAATCAGAGTAAATATAGTTGATGTCGTTGAATTATAGTAATAAAACAAAAGTAGTCCATAATTTATCTAAACCTGTCCCGATCCGGCAATATTCGACGTGTACACGAAAAATAAACAAAAATGAGAAAAAACACAAAAAAAACTTGTGGAAGAAATTGAAGTGAATTTGTTGTATTGATTGATTGATTGATTGATTGCAGTGTTACACGATATGAGTATGTCACATCAACAACAGCAAAGGATGAGAGCTTCATACAAGAAGAACCAGCCATATGAGGCACACAATTATCCTCAATCGCAACAACTGCAACAACAACAACATCCTAATTTACAACAACAACAACAACTGCAACTGCAACTGCAACAACAACAACAACAACAACAACAAGCGCAGACACCAGTGATAAGCTTCAAACCAACTGATACGATGATACCAAAGGCCTTGGAGGAGATGTTCCCTGAACAAGTTGAAATGTACAATAAATTACAGAATAGAGAAAAACAGATAGATTTGATCATCAATAGAAAATTAGTTGATTTACAAGATTTACAAAGTGGAATTAACAATGGTTCAATACCTGATGTAGATGATGATAATGGTAAGGAGGAGACCTTGAGAGTGTTTGTTTATAATATCAGTGAGAATCAACCTTGGCAACTGAGACTATCACAACCGCAACAACAACAACAACAACCTTCATTTACATTGAGAGTGGAGGGTCGTTTATTAGATGATGAACCTTCAGATTCACCAAGTCGGAGAAAGTTTTCCTCGTTTTTGTCTAGTATTTCAGTAGAATTGAAACATCCACAAATACCAAATAATATTGTTGAATGGCATGATGATTTATTACATGGGAAATCAGAAGTTGAAAGGCAACTGCAACAATTTGATGGATTAGATGTGAAAAGATTTGGTTCATCAATACCAGTAGAGGATTCTCAAGACCCTTCAAAGGAGATTGAAGTTGAGATTTTGATTCAACCAAAGACTTATCCAACTTTATTGAAAATTGTCAATGAAGATTTAGAGCAATTGATTGGATATAAGGAGATTACACAACATGATTGTTTTATTAAGATTTTCAATTATATAAAGATGAACAATTTATTTGAATTAGTTGATGATAAGACAAAGCAACATGAAGACATTAAATCACAACATTCACAACAACAATCGATAATAATGATCAAGAGTGATGAATTATTGTACAAAATTTTCAAATTAGAGAAATTCTCAATAACTAAATTATTAGAGCTCTTGGCAACGACATTGTTAAAACCAATTGATCCAATTAAAGTGAATTACAAAATCAACACATTAACAAATTCCACATTGGGAGATGTAATTATTGATATTAAATTGAATAAATTACAATTAAATTCAACATCTATTAAAAATTCTAAAATTACTAAATTAATAAATGATTTGGTAAATGATACAAAGACATCATTAGAATTACAAAAATTACAAGAAAAGATTTCAGTTAATTTGAATTTGTTAAATTATAACAAGTATAAATATGATTTTTACAAGAAATTATCACTGAATCCATCAAAATTTTTAGATGAAATCTTGAATACAAATACAAACTTCCTCAAGATTTTATCAAGTGATAATTTCCAAAGTGATAATAATGATGATGAGACAAATAAATTGGATGAAGAAATTTTAAGAAAATCTGATTTCTACAAAGATGACAAGATAAATGAATATGTTGAACTTTTATTAAACAGTGGAAGAATTTAATTTAACAAACAACAACAACAACAGCAGTAATGACACTCCACTCATGTCAATTTCCAACCATTCCCAACACTTGTATTAAAATTTTCTATAAAACCCATTCCATAATTCAAACTCAATATAAATTTCAAATTCAATCCATAAAATTTATACCAATTATTATAATTAAACCCCCATTTATCAATCAAGTCCTTTTCCAAAATTTGTCTTGATTTAGATCTTTGTATTAAATAGTTTATAAATAAGCTTGCCTGTTTTAAAAAATTCAAATAGTTGCCCAAATTTGGTAATGATATATAATAATCATTATGATCCTGAGTATAATTTAAAAACCCATGGTTAACTAATATGGAACTCTTGATGCCATAATTGGCTAAGTCATCTTCACTAACAACTGATATTCCATTATTTTCCAAAATCAATTTTTGAAAATTGATCAAATTTCTCGCATCATCATCATCGACTTCTTCGTTATTAACTGATTTAAGATCCAATATCTTGAGATAATATCTTTTCATCACTATTAAATTATCATTGAATTGTATATGATTAATTAACAATTTCATCAATTCTCCATCTGTTATCAAATTTTCAATCTCCTTATCCACTTTTGTGATTTGATTGATAAACAAGGCGTACAACTGGTTTTTAATAATTATAGGAGGATACAACTGCCTCTTTTCAAGTATCTTGTCTTTGAAACTCTTTGTAATTACTCCCTTCGCCACCGGTGGTATATTGGAATCGAATCGATGGTTCAAAAGAAATTTTAAACCTTTGATAACACCGTTTTCATTACCCACGGTTTCCGCTTCGTCATCCTCGATAATCTCATCTTCACTTTCATTATCCAAGCTGGTATTGAACTCTGGATATAAATCCAAATCATTATAACCCGTTATTATATATTCATTTTGAACGGATCTCAGTATCGTCTTCAGTGTGTGTTTCTTCTTACTCGAGTCTTGCAGTCTCTTCGGCAAGATCCCAGTGGATTTGAAAAGCTGGTGTTTCAGTATAGACTTGGGGGTATTCTTCGAAGAGTTGGAAGCCGTTATCCGTATCAGTGAAGGTGGCATGTCTGGTTCTTAGTTCTGTACCATCCAACGGTATTAACTCCTCTGTGTGTGCTTTGGAAAACTGGTGTGTACGCGGAGCATAAAAAAGCAAAATGTGTCCGTTTCGGGAAGTCAGTAGGGAAAGGGGAAGAGAAGACTCAAGTCATCTCCTTCTTATCAAGTGATGGATGTAGAGCAACTAATATTCCCGCGATTATTAAGCATATATAAACTGGGAGATGTCCCTTGTTAATCCAGTTATATATGTATACCACTAATTTACACCAACTACTATCGATACATACGTCTGTAATACAATGCTTAGTCACAGATCATTCACAACAATCTCAAAAGTCTTGACAACAGCCAAGGCACAACACAAGATGCCAGAGTCATTGAAGACCGCTATATATGAGCCTCCGATTGGAGATAAGTTGAGTGCTAGTGAGAAATCTGAGTTGAAACATGAGATTGAGAAAAATTGTATGGGTTACAAAGATTTACAAGATAAAGGTACCAAGCTGGAGAAAGAACAGGAAAGAGTTGATGATGGTGTATATCCATTTTAAATGATTTTATGACACATGGGAATTATGGGAACTATGGAATTTATTTTATGGGATTTATTTATTAATTAATTAATCTATTGAGTTTATTTGTATACTGTGTTGATCTATTAAGATATATGATATTAATATTAATATTGTTAATTAGTTATGGCGATGACTGGAAATGACTATGATTTGATGCTTTATTGTATAAATGGATTATTACCTCTTCGATCTCGAACGTTAAAACTTGTTATGCTACTATTGTTACTCGATGATTGTAAATTCTCAACAAATACAGAATTTCTAAAGGGATTTGTTGAAATTTTATGATGATCAAAATCATTATTTGACTCTTCACTTATCAAATGTAATTTATTCATCGGTTTCTCTTCAAGTGATGTATTACGTTTATTATTCTTATAATAATTCAATCTCTTGATATCCAATGATAGTGATCGCGATACCGATGATGAATCCATCTCCATCTCTACCAAATCATTAGGACGATGATCTAATGAATAACGTATATGTTCCAGCTTATCCGCAGCTGTGGATTTTATACCTGGTATCAGCATCTCTGATCGGAAATTGTGGAAATTTTCTCTCTTCTCCTTGAGTAATTTGTCATCTTGTATCAATCTCAAAATGTATTTAGCCCTCTTTCGTATATTGTTAACATCTTTACTCTTCTTATTCAAGATATCATAATCCATCAACGATGTGATTATCTCATGATGCACTTTATAATAATCGACAAATTCTACTGACCCCATTTGTAAACAATATTGTATGATAGTTAAGCTCTTCAAGATATGTAACGATGAATTTTTCTTACTTGGTGATAATCTCTTGTTCAAGATCCTTATAATCTCTGAAAGCTTATCTCTTTGGAAAGTTGATTTTGACAATTCGTTCAAATCTGATCCAGATGGGCCACTCGGATCATTTGATGTCAAGTTCCGGACCTTGATCTCAATTGGGGTATATGATATGTTCTTTATCGATCGTACAAACTGTCTGGACATTCTTCTAAAGCACAATTCCAATAAGATGTCACAATATCCAGATATATCTACTACAAGATGGTTTCAAATTAATATTTTTTGTTTGTGATTTAAATTTTATTATTATTTTTTTTTCTTCCTCTATTTCTGTAGTTAGTTAGTTAGTTAGTTAGCTAGCTAGTTAAATATACAATTCATGTGGAGACAATGACCTTGACTTTTTGTAAAAGGTTGGAATTCTCCACAAGCACAAAAGTGTCATTTGTAGATTCATAAGCGGACACGACATGAGTAGTTTGCCTTTTTTTCAATTTGCCAACTTGATCAATGAACAAATCTTGTGCATCGTTCAATTTCCACGTTTTCAGTTTCTTAAAATATCTCAAATATGAAAGTTCAATATTTTCATCACTCTGGTTGAGCAAATAAATCAAATGGGATGAGCCATCAATTCCTATGAAATGGACATCTTCAATTTCAAAAATCACCAGCTCCTTTCTCAAATCAAAAATTTTCAATTTGCTCATTTTAGACTCAATGGATGATTCAAATTCTCCAATCAATGAATAACCATTTGACGCAAACTTCAAACTCTTCACACTCTTGTCCTGTTGTGCGCTGTTGAGTTTCAACACTTGCTCCCCAGTGGAAATGTCATATATGTAAACACAACCATCACTACCTCCAACACTTAACAATACTCCATCACCGTGCAAATCCAGAGTAGTCACGGCAAATGATAATTTCTCAATCTTGCAAATAAGCTCGTTTTCATAGAAGATGGAAATTCCTGAATTATGAATTGACAAAATTATTGGCAATATTGGATGAGTGATCAATTTGAACAATTTGCTCGTTGATTTGATCAATTTGTCCTCAACTATTATAGATCCATCTTCAAATCCCAATATTGGGATGTTATTTAACCAATTTGAACAGGTTAATTTTTTCTTCTTTGGAGTCAATTTGGAAACCACAGTATTTGACTCGGAATCAAATACAATGCAATGATCATTATCAAATGAAATCAATAGTTTATTTAAATCTTGAGGATTTGGTATAACAGATGTGATAATGGCAGTTTTGAAACCTGTTAAATTGTCCAAAATTGGTTGAAATTCAAAAGTGCCAACCAATGACAATTGGATGTTGGATTCTGAATTGAAAATTGGCTTTTTTTTATTTGTCTTGTGTTCATTAAACAATACACCATGAGCATTTTTAATTTCATTGGAAATATCGTCACTTATATGAAGTTTCTCTTGACCGTTTGGTGCTTCTTCCTGTTCTTCTTCAACCACTTCGCCAACGACCTTCTCGTAATCACCCTTAGCCATTGACGAGGCTAACTGTTCCAACGCCTTTCTAGCCTCGTCTCTTTCTCGTACCAGTTTGGCTGCCACTCTTACAGCGGCATCATTATGGTATAACAGCACACTTAGTTCTTCTCTTGATTCTTTCAATTGCTTCCTCAACGTGAACAACTCAACTGCCAATGCATCCCATTCTTTTTGGAATTGGGACAACAAATTAGGTATCGAAGTCAAGTTATTTGGAGTGGATATTGCTGGATCCACACGATTAACCTTGATGAGATCTTGAACTGATAATGGTTGATCGTTTATAGGGTCCTTTCCTGTTTGTTCTATGTAGTTTTCTATCAAAGTTTGGTCAAATATGTGTCCACTTACTGGTGATAAAACCGGTTGTACAGTCGGTTTCCCCGATATTGAGCAAAACATATCTTGTCGTGATCTAGCAAGACTATATATACTTAATCTACTTGATTAACTTCTTGTGTTTATTTCACAAAGAGAAAAAAAAAATATAAAAATTTTCCTCACTTTCTATCTAATACACATATCACTGTTAGTTTGTTAAGTAAGTGATATATGATCTTATATTCAGTATAGTGTGCTGACTTACTGGGTTGCAGCTTCTAAATGTTTGTAACCCCTTGTACTTGTCAGCGGAAATATATCGATTCTAACAGTATTTAAACTTTGATGTAAGAATTTGGATCAATAAAACATGAGTATTCAACATAGTGGCATTAGAGATCATGCTTCGGCTGAAAGAGGAGAAATAGAGACAATTAAGAAGAGAGTAAAATGTAGACCAATCTCTCGATCTACATTTATATATTTACGACTCATTCTTTAGTAACATACATCTAGATCAGCTTAACCCTTGACAAACTAAGTAGAAAAAAAAATCAAGCATTCATCGATAGTGGACCTCAATTCAATGCAAACATGGGTATAAAGTAAAAATACGAATTCGACAGCATCGAGATCATCCAGTACCAAGATCCAACAGAACAACAGAGATATCGTTTCTATGTAAGGAACATTTCGTGTTTTTTTTTCAATCAACGAAAAAATCTCGTATTTTGTGAAACTCCTCGATTCGATCTACAAATCGTATGTGGGGAGCCCAATTCTGCCGCTGCTGCTCTTGTTGTTATTATCACTGGCTTGCTGCTATGGTTCCCATACTCCAAACATCGAAAACTTTTGTGTTGATCTCTTGATTATTCCAGTTTTGAAACACAAAGTTGGCGAATGCGATCAAGATGAGAAATTCCATCTATAAAAAAACATATACATGATTTACTTTGACTACTGCAAAGCCATCATCGAATAAACCAGCAACTCAAAACAAGGTTCAACTCAATACATCGAATCATGATCAAGATGCAAGTCAACATCTCATCATCAGTTTCAAAAAAGGCGAGTCGAAGTATTTCAAGCTCCGCACCGCCCCTGTATTGCCCAAATAGGCAGCTGTTTTTAAGGGGCCGGTTTTGAAATGCGTCTTAAAAGGGGGATGCGTAAATCCAGCAACAGTTTTGGAACGAGGAAGGATCATGTAACCTTGTACATGAGTGATTTCCCAGCATCGAAGATGTAAACAAGCACTTAATGAGGAAAGATATTCAACTACAGCCGTCTGCACTCAATAATTATAAAGGGTGATGGAAATTTCTCATCAATGATATTATTCTTTTTAGTTTCACACCAACTGTTTCCAATATAATAATAAAACTCTCCCAACTGAGTATAACTGTCATTCTTTAATACAGCCAAAGGTCATTTCAAACAAATAGTTATCAATACTATCAGTCACTCGTTATACAGGCCATTTTTTTATATTACAAATTTGCATCTCAATTCCCCATTCAAATTTTCAACTTAGAATACAAAATAAATACTTTTACCCAAAAATGTTACAATCCAAAACTTTAAAATACATTGCTACTACATTGTTAGCCACTATTCAATTGGCATCTGCTGCATTCGATGCCACTTCAAATGATAACGTCGTCTTATATTGGGGTCAATCCTCTGCTGGTTCTCAAGAAAGTTTGGCATACTACTGTGAAAGTGATGCAGCTGATATACTTGTATTATCATTTTTATATCAATTTCCAGGAACAAATGATGTACCGGGTTTAGATTTCAGTTCTGCGTGTTCTGATAGTTTTTCTGATGGATTACTGAAATGTGATACCATCGCTTCTGATATCCTGACTTGTCAATCATTAGGTAAAAAAGTGTTGTTATCATTAGGAGGTGCTTCCGGTTCTTATGGTTTTTCAAGTGATTCAGATGCTGAAACTTTTGCCACTTCATTATGGAATTATTTCGGTGAAGGTTCTTCAGATGAAAGACCATTTGGGACAGCTGTTGTTGATGGTTTTGATTTTGATATTGAAAATAATGATCAAACTGGTTATGTTGCCTTAGTTAACAAATTGAGAAAATATTTCGATGATGGTTCAAAAGATTATTACATCTCTGCTGCTCCTCAATGTGTTTACCCAGATGCTAGTGTTGGTGATTTATTATCCACTGCTCAAGTTGATTTTGCCTTCATTCAATTTTACAACAATTATTGTAGTGTTGATGGTTCATTTAACTGGGATACATGGGCTGATTTTGCTTCAAACACTTCTCCAAACAAAGATATCAAATTGTTCTTAGGTTTACCAGCTTCTTCATCAGCAGCAGGTTCCGGTTATGTCGATGTTGATACTGTTAAGAATGCTGTTGATAACACTATTGGATCAAATTCAAACTTTGGTGGTATTATGTTATGGGATGCTTCACAACTGTGGGCTAACGAAGTCGACGGTAGTCAAAATTACGCAGAAGCAATGAAATCAGTATTGGCTGGTCAATCAGGTTCAAGTGCAAGTTCAACTTCTTCTACTTCTTCCACTTCATCAACAGCTGCTGCTCCAACTACAACTTCCGCTTCATCAACTTCTTCAACAGCTGCTGCTCCAACAACAACTTCCACTTCTTCCACTTCTTCAACAGCTGCTGCTCCAACTACAACTTCCGCTTCATCGACTTCTTCAACAACTGCTGCTCCAACAATAACTTCAACTTCTTCCACTTCATCAACTGCTGCTACCACTTCTCTCGTACCAGTTGAAAAACAGGCTACTGAACCAACTACAACTGAGAATTCTACTGAAGCCCCAGCTGTTGCTCCAACCACCATATCAAGTACTCCAGCTGTTGCTCCAACCACCACATCAAGTACCGCAGTTGTTCCACCAGTTACTTCAAGTGTCGTCTTAACATCTGCTACAGATATTGCCACACCAACTTCAACAACTGCTGAAACAACCACTTCCTCCAGTGCCGCTTCCTCCAGTGCCGCTGCTTCCACTGCATCTGCATCCTCCGGCTTCACTGATTGTTCATCATTAACAGGCGCTGCAAAGGCTAAATGTATGAATACTAATTTTGGTGCAGGATTATTCTTAGGATCAGCTTCATCATGTAACGAAGGTGATTATGCTTGTACCACTGATGGAGCATTGGCACAATGTAACTTTGGTGAATGGGTCACATTCGGTTGTGCTTCAGGTACTACATGTTATGCATACTCTTCAGGAGATTCAGTATCGATTGGTTGTAATTTCATCAGTGATAAAAGTCAATATACCAAAAGACAAGAGATTTCAGTAGGACATAAACATCGTTTCCATTGAAGCTATTGTTCTTTGAATCACTATAATGACTTTACGATTTTAAATTAACAAAACCACTTGTTCTTTCCATTTTATATATATTAAATATCAATTAGATTTATTTTTCTTTTGCTCTGCTGATTATTTACTAGATTGTAGTTTATTAATAATTAATGCTATTTTATATGTATCTTCTAAAATATATATATATATATAAATATATATACAAATGATTGGAGGCTCACCAATTAGGATACAAGAAATGTGAGTAAACCCTTGATCTTATCTCTATAGTCTCATCATCTTCTTCAAACATTGGTTTCCAATTGACCAAATTCTCTCTTTCAACTCTAAAACCAAATTCCTTTGCAGTTTCAAAAAACTTCAAATCATCTTCTAATAACCATGGCCTATGTGGTGAGAACACTACAAAGCATCTACCATCCTTTGCGATATTATCTTTACAAGTTTGCAATAATTTCAAATGTTCAGTGTGGTTGAAAACTAAATCTGCCAAAATTATTAAATCAAATTTGTTCTTACCATTCGGTATTTCTTTTAATAAAGGTTCATAATCGTTACCCCATATGTAACCTCTCACTATTGTATTTTCAATCTTGGGACAAGTATCAATATTGTATTGAATATTTTGAATCAAGTCAGCATCAGGATAATCTGTCGATATGACTTTTTCAGCTCCATTTATACCACAAACTAATGAAGGAAGAGCAGATGCTGCACCTAATTCCAAGATAACTTTACCTTTAACAAATTCATCTGAATGCTCATCTAAATAATCTGCTGTATATTTACCAGCATTCCAAAGTAAATGTCCCCATAAAGGTGATTTCCCAACCAATCTCAAGTTTATCTTTGAAGGATTTGAATCCTTGTTCTTTCTCTCATACGTGACAAAATGATCCTCTGGAGGAGGAGGTCTGAAATCTTCAGGCTCTTCAAATAGACCACCTTCAAATGATATATCGTCGTCCGACATACTGAGATGATATAAGTAATCTAGATATATATAATTACCTTACATGCAGAGATATACACTGACAATTTTTCAGGTGAAAAATGAAAAAAAAAAAAAAATTTAATCTACACCTTTCAGATCCACACAGATGATGACATAGATTATAGTTTCGTACTGCATACAAACATTTTCAAAGTAATTACAAGGTCATCGTAATGAATCTACATAACACAATTGAATTTTGACAGAAAAATGTGAAATTTAACCTAAACCTAGCGTATACATAAATTAATCCATTCAGATCAAATTGAATCAAATCAAATCAAATTAATAATAATTGAACTAAATCTAGTTTCTGGTTCTCTTGGCATCGACAACGTTAACGAATCTTCTGGTGTACAATAATCTTTTGTAAGCACGACCCTTTGGTTTCTTTGGTTTTTCAGTCTTTTCGACTTTTGGAGTTTGAGATTTAACTTTACCAGCACGAGCTAATGAACCGTGAACTTTACCCTATAAGAAAAAAGATGTTAGTATGATGAAATAGCTTTGAAATACTCTGTTCGTAAAAGTTGGAATTGAAAGTCAATAATTGGGAATGATAAATGAACCTGTGACAAGGAGTTAAGAAAATCTTGTTGTGCGATGCAATAATACGCTTATTCCATTGAAAATAAAATAATTATCACAGTTCAGCCTGATTGTGTTCCGAATGATGATGGCATACTGGATATGATTTGCAAATGGGAAATTGTAAATCAACATATTTGGAAATATTGATGGCAAATATATACACATCTAAGTGATTTGTCTTTCTACAAATTCTTTAATCCATCTGATTTGATGATATAAAATGACTTCGATTCGACTGATTCAATATGATAAATGACTACGATTCCAACAGATGAACTATGCCAAAGATATGAACGTACCATTTTGATATGTTTTGTATGTAAATTGGTATTATTAGTATAATTAATAAAATTGAAGTTGAGAGTTTTTTTTTTCTTTCTTCTTCTTCTTGTTCGTCTTCGTAAGACAAAATTTTCTCTGGGAGTTCTGCCAGTTTCGTTGAGTTTCATTCTGCGTGTCAGTAATACAGATTATTTGTATAAGAGGAAACTGGGGCTGTCTGGCTTGCTGGCTTGCTGGTGGGGGCCTTATGTGCGCGCTTCTGCTATTGGTGCGCAGTTACGGGTATGGCATTTACGCTTGCAGAAGTTGTGACTGTCTTTTTGCTGGGTGCTATTACTGTATTGAGGGTATTGTCAACTACACACACGACTCTATAAGCTACTACTTATCAAAACGATCACCATGGTAAGTATGATCAACTACATCTTGATTGTTAGTAAACACATTCGCTTAATTGCTTCAAGTTCTTCAACTAAAAAATAAAACTCACGACAAACACTATGACAAGTAATATTCCAATGAACAGTCTGCTTGCTGGGAATATCCCTTCTATTAATAACCTTTGTATCAAGAAATATCTTGAAACTCCAAATAATAATGTCAATATACTTGTGGCCACAAATAGTAAACCTAAAGGTTTGGCAAAATGAGCAATTTGATTGGGTTCTTTATCAGATGATGATGACGAGGATAATTTAAACAATTGAGTGACACCGACTCCAATGGTGGCGAATGCTAAACTGGTCCTTAACCATGCTAAAAACGTTCTTTCACTTGCCAAATGATCTCTAGCCACCGCACCTTTATTCTCTAAATAGAGTGATCCTAAATCCCATATATGTAATTCCGGTTTATGATGCTGATGAATTTCCTGTTGAGGATCCTGATTCAACTCTACAACATTTATAGCACTGTTGTTCCTTGAAATTGGTCGATTACCATTTCTACGATCTCTTAGTAAATCATCAGCATATGTCAATGGCGTGTTATCGCCAGAATTGATATCTGATGACGATTTGTTAGATTGATTGCTCATAGTTGATTGATAATTGGACATTATGACTTAAATCATCGCATCCATCTATGTAATCAATCAATTCCTCGATAAGTCTTTTCTGTTGTTGTTGTTGTTGTCGTCGTTGTTGTTGTTTACCGCAGATTTACCATCACAATCCACAGTTTTGTAATTTGATGGATCTTGTAAAGAAAAAACGCAGCACCAAAAAAAAAGATGATGAAAACTGTGGATCTGCACGTAACGGGAATGAATTATGCAGCAGACAGACAGGATGGTGCTTCTTATCGGTTCTCTGATAAGAAACTTCAGTAGTTAAAATTGAAATCTGATTATGGCTGCTAATGCAGCAACGCTCAACTAGTTGCATGATATCGTTAGTATATAAACATAATGTTGTGTAGTTTTAATGTGTGTGTTTTTTCACTTACTGCAAAAGTTGATAATACCACTACGATAATTGTTAATCTTGCAATGGGGAATTGGTGACTTCTCAATCTCTTTTGTATAATAAAATATCGATAAAAGGCAAACACAACCGTCAAGATTGCAATCAGAAGAAACCCAGCTCCCAATGGTTTCCTATAATTCTTCGCCATTTCAAGTTTGTGATTCAATTTGGTATCATTTTTCAAAACTACCAAGTTGAAAAGTTGAACGATTCCAACGCCGACAGTGGCGAAATTTAAACTAGTTCTAATCCAAGCCAATACAGTTCTTTCATTTGCTAACTGGTGTGAAAAAAGACAATTATAACGTTAGTAATTTTCTTTTCCCAAGCAGTAGGAATACAAATAAAAAAAAAAACAGTACATACATGATCCCTTGCTGTTGACCCATCGTTTTCCAAGCTTAAGATCAACTTTAACATCTTGAGATATTTAACAGACGTGATATCTTTCTTTGGTTTTGTTATCTTGGTTTGTCTATCACTGTATGGTTCATCCCTAAAGTCTGAAGAAAGCGATTGTAAAGCTATTGGATGTTGATGTTCTTGTCCCTCCAATGACGACTCATTTGAGCCGATTGATTTTATCGATTCTTCATTTATAGGACTCAATGCACGGGATGCCTCAGTGACAGTTGGTAACACCGACAGTGGTATAATTTTGTGATTGTCATTTGACATGGGACCTATATATTCCCTATTTACTTGTATGCTTTTTTGACAAGAAGAAGAACTCAGAAGAGAAAAAAAAATATCTCTTGATAAAAAAATCAAAGGCAATCGATATACTAATATAGATATATATATATATATATACAATATGCCATCGATTCTGAAGACATTGACTGTAATAGGGGGCAATGGATTCTTAGGAAAGAGAATATGTCAATCAGCTGTCCTGAAAGGATTCAATGTGATTTCTTTATCGTATGTATTTCAAATCACACTACACTTCTCATATGTATACTTTGAAATTTCCAATTGACTAACGATGTATATTGGAAAGTCGATCTGGTGCACCTCCATTATCAGTCTCACACTCTGACCATGATTGGATTTCTAAAGTTCAATGGGAAAAACTGAATATTTTTGAACCAAAGAGTTACATAAAGCAATTACAAAAGACAGATGTATTAGTACACACTTTAGGAATTTTGTTGGAGAGCAATTACAAAAAATCATTAAACTCTTCAGGGGGGAATTTACTAAATGCTCTTTCAAAAGTTCATGATGTTATGAGTCCTAATCCAATGAAAAAGACAATATCGAATTCGTATGATGAAGTGAATCGGAAAAGTGCCATAATATCATTGACTAATTTTGTTAAAACTACAAAGACTAAAAAAATCCCAAAATTTGTATATATTTCAGCTGATAAGGCATTCCCGGGTTTACCCAGTGGATATATAACTTCCAAGAGAGCTGCCGAGGCTGAGATTCTTGAATTGTCAAATCAAGATAAAAATTTCACTTCATTAATAGTAAGACCCGGTTTTATGTATGATGAAGATATACATGGTGATTTACGATCAAATTTCAACTCTGCTTTGGAATTATTGAACACTGCCAATGAAAAATTGTTGAATGGGGCTTTAAGCGGGTTGATTAGACCTACAGTAAGTACGCAAACTGTTGCTAAGAAAATCATTGATAGTATAGAGGAAGATAAAAATGGTATCTTGTTCCTAGAAAAAATTACAAATTGACAAAAGAAGATTGGCAAAATAATGACTTGATTTTTTAAAAATTAAAGATGTATACATAGGTATATATATATATATTTATATCTGGGAAGAAATCATTTCTTCTTGAATGTCTTCAATGGATCATTTTTCTTTGCATTAGAATTTTTCTTTCCCCTTTTCTTGTGAATTTTATTTTGTTTAGTAAATGGCACAAAATTGATTTTTTTAAAATCCTTTCTTGATGATTCTGGTAACAAGTATTCTGGAATTCTTTTCAAATGTGTTTGAACCCTAGTTGGATGTAATTCCTTATCATGTCTCAAATTGTATAAATCTTGTGGATTTTCTTCAAAATGTCTTTTCAATTTATCAGAAGTTAACAATTCTTGTTTAATCTCTTTTATTCTTGCTTCTCTTATAGCAACTGCTGTAACAGCTCTAAATGCATCTTCATTTCTATATCTGAATCCTTCAACTTGTTTCATATCAAATTGATAAGGCTTCAATTCAAAACCGGCTTTTTCCTGTTGTCTTACAATTCTAGCCAATACTTTTTCATCTCTCTTTGCAGTTAATAATGAAGATTGCTTATGCTTACCCCATTCTTTTTGTAAAACTACAAATGATAACGACATTCCTGATTTCCCAGCTCTTGCAGTTCTACCAATTCTATGGATATATGCCTTGGAAGTTGTTGGTAAATCGAAATTCAAAACACAAGCCACATTTTGAAAATCAACACCTCTTGAAACACCGTATTCCTTATCCTTTTGTTGTTTAGATTTTTTCTCCTTTGATAATGATTTTGGTTGTTGCTGTTGTTCATCCTCCAGTGGTTTGGTCTCTGTATCAACTTCATCTTCATCAATTTCCTTAGTGAAATCATTTGTTTCATCTGTGGCAATCAACAAATGATAAACATTCTTGTTAAACTCATCCACTATATGTATTCTTGAATTGACTGGTAACTCACTGTTCAAGATACATGATCTGATACCAAATTGTTCTAAAAACAATTTCAAACGATAACCTCTATCAATATTGTTTACAAAAACCAATGTCTTTCCCTTTATCAATTGCAATTTGAAAATAACATATGTTAATAAAAATTTATCAAACTCAGAAGTTTTCACATAGTTTTGAACCAATTTTCTTTGGTTTAAAGCATCATCATTTAATTTTAAAACTGCAGGTTTTGAACAAAATTTTTGTTTCAAGACATTAACATCATCATTTATTGTAGCACTCATTAAAAATACTTGAATGTTGCTAAAATTGATATAATTTGTCAAATCTTCTAAATCTTCTTCATACCCATATGATAAGATTAAATCAACTTCATCGATACATAAATATTTTAAACTTGTTAATTCAATTTGATTTTTCTTCAAATTTGAAATCAATTTAGAAGGAGTTGATATAATAACTTCTGGATTTTCTAATAACAATGACGTTTGAATGTTTTCATTCACAGACGATGACAAGTTTAAAACTGAAATCTCTTTACCACAAAAGACTAATAATTTCTCAATAAAATTATAAACTTGTGATGCCAATTCTCTTGTAGGTACTAAAATAATTGACTTAATCTCATGTCCTCCTCCTTGTTTGATTTTATTGTCTTCCTCCAAGATGCTCTGTAATATAGGAATGACATAGGCCGCAGTCTTACCAGACCCTGTAGTAGCCTTGGCTATAATATCTCTCTTTTCTTGTAATGCTAATGGAATGGCTTTTGCCTGTACCAATGTTGGATATTTGAAACCTAACTGATTTATCGCTTGTAATAATCTTGGATCCAAGTTGAACGAGGTGAATTTCACCGATTCGTCAACGTAGACATCTGCTACTGCAGTGTTGTTAACTTTTGCGTTGTCAACCATAGTAAGGGCAAAATTATTTGATCTATATGTTACTTCTACCTGATATAGATTTCTCTTCTGTATGAGAAGAAAAAAAAATTTTATAAAAAAAAAAAATTTCAACCCCAAACTCGATGGACTTCCTAATGCAGTAATTATTGATTATCACTGGTTGATCGAGAAGCAATTGCTACTACAATGCAACCATGTTTGATGCTCGTAATTACAATTGTTCTACACTTTGCAATGTGAATGAGGTGGGAAGGGATCGGATCGGATCAATCAATCAATCAATTCATATTTTTAATCTTGGCTTCAACAACATCAACTTTATCCTGTGCAGTTTGTCCCTTGTCAATTCTCGTTCCAACTCTAATGTCAGTATGAACCCTTAATACACCTTCATCATGACATAACTGATGCAATTCTCCAACCAAATTCATAACTTCATCCCAAGGACCTTCAATGGTTGTGCCTGCACTGTGTAACGTGCTATGTAAATGAGACTTGCGGATATGGTTTTCTACAACGGCGACGTATGATGAGATTGATGGGGACGATGTACCGATTGGGACGAGACAGATGTCTGCTAAACAGGTCAATTTGACTGCCATGTTTCTGAAATGTGTTATTATCAAAAGTGCCAATTGAAGATGTGGTTGATATAATTTATATAATTTATTTGTTTTTTTGTCTCTTTCTTTTTCTTGAGTCGACGCAATGGAAACTGAGCTAAACGCAAGATTTTTAATTAGCCACTTTAAATCCGAAACGAAAAAAGACTTACATTGATAATGACGATATCCATATAGTGAATGATATTAACTCTCCTAAAAAATATATAAAATGTGTGTATGTGTGTATGTGTATATATACGTATGTGAAATAAACCCAAAAGTAGATAAAAATATAAAAAATTACCCCACCGGCTGCAATATCCTAAGGCCACTTTCATTCCTTGAAAGTGAAGTGTATGTGGATGTATGAATATGTATGTGTGTGTGAATATGTATGTATATAAGATATGATGTAACAAACAAAAATAAACAGACATAAATCAAACTTGAATTGAATAAACGACTAAAAATAAATTGAAATGAATGAAATTGAAGGACTTTTACAATATAAAACAAATGAGAAATGCAATGAACAAACGAAAGTGAATCTTGTATACATAATTATGCTCTTATGATAATAATGGTGATGGTGATGACGACGATGATGATTAGGTCAAAATATATGGTGTCTATTTGATGATGAAATGGAATGAATAAATGCCGAATTTTGCAATTTGCATGAAAAAAATACTTTTTAACTGAATGCATAACAATAATTTCTAACCAACCTGTGATACTCATCTTCATTATTTAAAGTTGATCTTGGTCTAACAGGAACAGGTTGATTGTTTAACGTGGAAAAATCTGGCGTTGACTTGAAATATGTTTTCTTCGTGTCCAAAATTGATGGGCGTGTATTTTCATTTTGTTGATCTTGATCAATTCCAGTAAGTGTTGATACAGATGAATCTTCTTCTTGTGTGATTGTGTCAGTTGAAGAATTCTTATTGTTCAACTTCAACTTATTGATATTTGGTTGTGATAAAACAGCATTGTCAAAGACATAGTCATGATTAAAATCAAATGTATAACGTTTTTTTTTAGGTTTCAATTTATAATTAAACTCATGATCAGTCTCAAATTCCAGATCTTTAGAATTGAAATAATCCTCTTGTAATGGTAATTGTGCCACAGGTTGCTTTTTAGTAATCTTGTTGTTGATCTTATCCAAAACCAATTTATAATTTGCGCCGTTATTGTTATCCCAAAAAACTTGTCCATCAACTTCATATTCAACACAAAGATTCATAGTTAAACTTCTTTCATAAAATTTGAAATTCAAACAAGTGATATCCAATTCAAATTCAAATTCATCAAATTGTGAATTAACTGTCCTCTTATAGTCAGATTGTATGATCACAATTGATTTCCAATTATCAATGCTAATTCTGATACCAACTCTCTTGGCAAAAGACAAATTTTTAACAAAAATTGAACCTGTCAATAACGTTTTATTTAACTGTACTCTCATCAATTGAACAGTTTTGGAATTATCAATAGAATACGAATTGCGAACATTACTTGAAACAATTTTCCAAGGTTTCAATTTTTCCAAAACTTCTGGATGCAGCAGCATTTCTTCCAAATCTTCAGAGTCAGATTCACTATCAAATTGCCATGAGGTTACTCTTCTATTCAAATTATTCAATGTAATAGGAGAAGTTTCTGTTGATACTGCAATTGGTCTTTCAGTTTTTTTAAACAATTTCACCTTCTCCAAATTTGTAGCAAATCTAACGGACTTGGCATTTGGCATCGATTGACACCTTTGCAAATCTGGCAATCTTAAGGAAGATTTCAACAATTCACCGCTCTTTTTCCGAAGCAATGGACTGTCATCCAATTGTAAATTACAAGTTCTTGGAGTTGATCTATAGTTTGGAACAATAGTGGAAAGAGATGATGATGATGATGAATAATGATTTTGAGATGGCGATGAATCGCTCTTTTGTGACATTTCCGAGAGATCATCCATAGAGCTAACACTTGATAAATTGGACATTGGGGTTGGACTCATTTCTGGGGATGAACTAGTAGATGAAGATGATTCCAACATTAAAGCGCTTGATAGATGTGGTTTGGTTGATAAGGAATTTGGCGTTGGTGAAATTATGTTGCCCAAAGCATGTTGCTTGTTATTGCGATGGCGCTGTGAATGACGTTGACGGCGGATATGACTGGACAATGATTCAGTTAAAAGGTTAAGATTGTCTGTGGTTAATGAAGAAACATCTGTACCTACTGATGATGTTTGTTCCATTTGTTAATCGGCTAATTGATTGATTGATCGAATTCGTTATCTTTGGAATTTACCCCCTTGCCTCTTTTTTTTTTTTTTAATTTTCTTTTAAAGTGATGATCTTTTTCCTGGATTTCAGATTTCAGATTCCAACTTTTGTAACTTTTCAGATAATAAAATTTATCGGTTTCCGAGTATAGGAAGGATGGAAATGAGCCTGATCTTCTTCGAAAAAAGAATAGATGGTGGTTCTTGTTTGATTCGGATGAATAGTCAATGAATGGACCTTGGATCGAATAGTAAATTCCGATACTAACCACAAAGCAAACTAGAAAAAAAGAAAAAAAATTTAGAAAAAATTTGAATTCCCAAAAGCTGCCGCGATATATCAAAAAAATATGGCGTACAAAGATAACAAACCGTTAATTTGAAACCAGTTGAACTCCGATCGTTAGTCTCTCAATCTTTTCTATATATTTGTATGATGATGTATTCAACAAATGATATTAATATAATGCTTAACACTCCCTGCGATTTCCGATCTGACAAATACAGAACTAAAAACCGATCTCTTTATCTCTATTATAATATCCTTGTATGATACGCTTCTGTCTGGCGGTATCTGAATGGTCTATATACCGTGTATTCGATGAGAAGTGGGAGGTATTAGTTGTATATGTGGATTAGAAATGGAAATAAAACTTCATTTTTTGAGAGCAAGTTCCATGTTATATATATCTTTTGATGATGAAACCACAAAACCCAAAAAAAATCGCATTTGCATTTGCCCATTCAAGTGATTTGTTGTGGTGTGTTTATGCGCCCTCTATGCATTAATAATGCTGATGATTACGCATAGAAAAAAAATTATTTAGCTCTTCAATTTTGTGTTTCTTATTGTTGCAAATTTTCTCATCATCTGTACATATCACTTTACCTGTATACACACCGGTTGAGGATAACCCCGACTAGACTGAACTTCTGCTGCTTGTAGACCGTAAGCTGAATAGGAATTGAAAGAATTGTCCATAATCATCCTTATCCAGGCGGGGCGCTGATTTAGGTCATGAACATCTCCTCCCCCTATGACCACCAACTGCGCAATCAGTGTCAAAGAAGCGAGACGGTAGTAAGACACGCACAACAAGAAAAAAAAAATTCGTATTGTTAAATAATATTAATTAATAAACTGTAAAAGGTACGCAAAATACGGAAATAACCACCCCATAAAATAAAAAAAACACACAAAGGTCCAATTTTAATTTTTTAATATTGGAAAGATAGTATGTTTATAAAATATTAGTGCCTAAATCATCCCATAATCTATCTAATTTTTGAATTAATTGATTAGATGATTTAATCGGTTTCTTACGGGGAAAAGGATGATGTCATTTTACTTCAATCGGTTTTTACTACACCAGTGAAATATTGAAGGAGTTGAATAAGGAGTGTGTACCCATGTTGAGTTGTCAATTATCAATTTGACGCGTGTTGGAATTTATCTTGTGTAGATATGGTGGGTATACAATGCTTACCAAATACATATTTAACCATCTTTACAGATATCAAACAGCGCGATCGGCAAAGCCACTTGATTATATTTTTTTTTTCTTGAAATATCGGATATGTAATAAATGTGCATAAGTTTTAAAGTTGTTTCATGGAGTGCGTCTTCAGTTCAACAAATCTGATGCTGAAAAACTTTACTAAACTTGGGTCAACAAAGCACGATGTTTTTTCCATTGCGTTAAGGAATTCATACAAAAAACAATCTTCGGTGCTTTTAAGGAGATCATCACTTATTGACGTAGCAAGAAATCAACCCTCACGCACCGTTATCTAATATCGTAACTTAAGTTAACATTGGGTCATGACATCTCTTTTCCCCCGAAAAAAAAAATTAGTGATGGTCTATGGATGATGATACGAGCATTGAATGGCCTTGAATGTTAAATATATATTAATACGATGCTGATGATGATGATGATGTCCCTAGTCCGTATATTTTGGCTTAGAATTTCTACCTCACTACAAATGCAAACTATAAAAACATGTCAAGTGAGAATTTTTCTTATTGTTTTCTTGCTCGAAAAGACAAATTGCAAACTTTAAAGCCAATTTCAAAATGTTGGCAATTCTTTACTTTTTAATTTTTTACTTGATCGATCCCCTTTATCTAGTGGGAGATTCAATGAATAGATACTTAGATGTGAGGTTTCAACCCTGCGTGGCGAGTCAAACAGTATGATGATCGTGTCGGATGTAACACCAGTGGTTGTCTTTGTCCTTGTCCACTCTATAATATTCCTGATTGTATACTAATGGTCTTGATCTCGAGCAGACAAATTTCAATCAAAAGGGTCGGATATCCGATACGTCAGAAAAAGAAAACTTTTTTTATTTTCTGTATTACTTAAGTTGCTGCTGCTCCCCTCAACAAAAAATTTTAGTGAATTTATTTTCCATTGCCGTAACTATCCTTTTCCCCTGTTTTACCACCTGTAGATGTGTTCATTTCATATGGATACACCATCCTTCTTCGTATATACCCCATATGTCATCAAATGGCATAATCATCAACAATTTTTTTCCATTCATCGAAATAAAATAATACTATTTATGCAACAGTGCCAAACATGTATATATGTCTTGGCACTTTTGACCCTTTGAGTGACACCACCACATCTTTACCTGATCGCGCCTGAATGCTGCTCCACTTTCAAGTTGCACCTCCAGCGAAGGAAGATTCTCTTTATTGATTGATTAGTTAAGTGATGTAGTAGTGGTCGGTTGTAGTTGGACAAGAAAAAAGAGTTGTGGAAGTTGCGGAGTCCGTTCGATTGAGTATGGCGTTTGCAGTGCTTGAGGCTCAATTAAGGTTCAAACCTTCTTTTTTTGTCTTTCACTTTTTCTTGACTTTGTGAGTGATTCTCGAGGAATTAAAATTAGGAAAAAGGCAATACAACAGATATGTGTGTGATGTTATTTTTTGATAAAGTTTTCAATGGAAAATTAAATGATTAAATTTATAACCGTATTTAGAAATATATACAAACTGGAGCGCTTAATTCTTTGAAGAATCTTCTTTCAAAGTGACAATTCTATTGAAAATAATCTCCTTATCTGTGGTATCCTTATCTAAACAGAAGTATCCACATCTTAAAGCTTGGAATCTACAACTTTCAAGAGCATCTTTGGCTTCTTTAATATTGAATTCCTCATTTATAGTTGGGAAATTTAATGGGGATTTGGCTTTGATGTCGAAAAATGCCTTTTCAATCATTGCATCCTTGACGATTTCCTCACTCTTTGGATTTATATCAGCTAAGAATCCGTCTGGGTGACTCGATGGGTTTTCCGATTTGAATAATTGATTTTGAATTCTGATTTCCTTAACATTGACCGGTTTATAACTTGATGATTCTGGAATCCATTGGATATAGGTTTTCGGTTTGACAAATTTGATATCATTGTCATAATGTCCATGAATCAATGTGATCTTACCGTCAGAATCCTTTTCAACTGATTTAATACTCAAGTTAAATGGAACTTTCATCAATCCAACGGCTTGACCAGGAGCTAATCTGAAATATTCTTTATCAACTTCATCTCTATAATCTGATCTATCGATGTAAATTTTTTTAGAAAATGGTATAGATCTTTCACCAAATTCAGGTGTTCCTGGTTTATATGGAATAGTTACAACTTCTTCATAATCATCTGGTAAATTGTCAATGATTACTGGAATTGGATCTAATAACATCATTAATCTTGGTGTAGTGACATCCAAATATGATCTAACTGCACTTTCAAATCTGACAACTTGAATATTTGTAGTAGAAGTAGTGACACCTAAAGTGTTGATGAATGATAAAATGGCCCCAGGTGGAATACCTCTTCTCTTTATAGCTTCTAAAGTGTATAATCTTGGATCATCCCAACCTCTGACATAACCTTCATTGACTAATTTTGCAATTTTCCTCTTTGACATGATCGTTCCTGTAATGTTCAATCTACCATATTCTCTTTGAGCAGGTCTATAAACATGTAATTGATCACATAACCATTCATAACTCTCTCTTGATAAGTAAAATTCAGTGGTACATAATGAATGTGAGATGTTTTCAAAACTATCAACTAAACAATGAGTGAAATCATAAGTTGGATAAATCTTCCATTTATCTCCAGTTCTATGATGAGATGCATTTAATACTCTGTATGCAACAAGATCCCACATTTGTGGTGAAGGTGATGTCAAGTCTTGTTTCATTCTTAAAGTGGCCTTACCAACTTCATACTCACCATTTTTCATCCTTCTAAATTCTTTCAAATTTTCTTCAATTGATCTACCACGATGTTCACATGCAAATCTTTCACCTCCCAATGTACCATCTTCCTTCATACCTCTTTGCTGTTTAACTTGTTCCAGCGTACAATGACAAACGTATGCCTTATCAACTTGAATCAATTTTTCAGCTAATTCATACAATTCATCAAAATAATCAGATGAATATGTGATCTTCCAAGGTTCAAATCCTAACCATTCAATCATTTTTTTTATTGATACAAAATATCTTTCTTCCTCAGCTTCAGGATTAGTATCATCAAAACGTAAATAACAGTTACCCCCATGGAATTTAGCATAACCAAAATTAACCATAATGGCCTTGGAATGCCCAATATGCAAGTATCCATTTGGTTCAGGAGGGAATCTAGTGAAAACTTTACCCTTTGTGAATTCCAAATGTTCCTTCATCAATTCAGGATACAGTTGCGGATTTTCACCAGGTTTGTGTAATTCACCAAGGAAACCTTCAGAGAACATTGATCTTTGCTTAACTTCACCAACATTGGTTTTCTTGTTGTTATTATCTTTCTTTGAACCTGCTGCTGGTGCCTTTTTCTTTTCCTTGACCAAATCACGTTCATCTTTTGGTCCGAGGTATGCCAAAACTTGTTCATCAATGGTTGGCTTGAATAATCTAGGTTCGGCCCATTTCAGAGAGTTTTTGATCTCACCCATAATTGATGGAACGGCTTTATATCTTTGTTCCAATATGGAAGCCTTGTTAGCTTCAAAATAATTGATAACTTCTTTTTTAACTTGTTCAGGTGTAACTTCTACACCAACACCTGAATGATTCTCCAACTCAGTGATATTTGCATCATCACCAGCAGCTTTGACATACTTATAAGCTTCAGAAACTTGTAAGTTTGTCTTCAATTTGCCATCAACAATTGCCCCACTGATTAACTCTCTCTTTGGTAAGGTTTCACCTTTGATTAAAGTAGCTAAATTGTGCAACAATGCAGTCTTTGATTTATCCAACGCACCTGTTGTATTACAATCTTCTACAACATCCTTCAATGAAGTAGAAACCTTCTTGTTTTTCAATATTTCCTTGATTTTACCATCTTCAAACCCTACTTGGGAAAAAAGTTTTGATAATTCTTCTTCAGAAGTTGAAGTGGTCATTGTATATTGTTATTTACTTCCAAGAGATAAGGCTTTCTCGTTCCAAATTTGCTCATCACCCAAAAGTACAAAAAAAAATCACAAAAAAAGAAAAAAAGTTTTTGGTCTGCCAATTGTTGTTGTTGACATTCACGTGTAAATCGGTAATTGAAATCGAAACAAAGAGAACAAAGAGGGATCATCTTGTTGTTATAAATTCAACATTGAACAAGTTATTCCCGTGATATTGAGGACAAAGTCATTTCAGTTCCCAAATAATACAATAACAGTATGCCACTCCCTTTTCAGCCATCAATAAATTTCTTCTCCTTCAAGGGGATAGAGTTTAATGCCAAAAGAAAAATAATAAATATATAAAATAATAAATGGAAACTCCTTTTGATGACATTCGTAAGATGCGAGACATAATATATTAACAAAAAACACAAGATCCAAGCAATGGCATTTGATATAAGAGGAAACGTCCGTAAAAAGATTTCAGCTCCAATTTATCTGTTGAACGTTGATGCTCCTCAGTGTTTAACCCCTGAAATTACCAATCACGATGATCAAACAACAACAAATGATGATATAGAAGATATAGATGCATTTTCATCTTCAATGGAAAGTCAAATATCAAAAGTGATTACGAATAATAACTCGAGACCAACAGGGAGACCAATAACTCAAATTTTCGATAGTTTTAACAAACAAGTTAAGAATACCACATACAGGGATAGTCTGTCAGAGTTCAGTGATCTCTTCAGTGCAAATCAAACAGATGGAACAACAAATATCTTCGACGATTCAACAAGGGGTAGAATCAAGTTCGACCATGTTCCAAATGCACCAATGAAGCCCAATCCACCAAAGGGATTAGTGGAAAACAGGCTCAAGCTAAATGATATCTCAAAGGCACCACCACAGTCTGTAAGTGATGTTTGGCTAATGATTGAAGGGAACACATCAACTGTAAAAAAGCCACCCATGAAGAAGACCATAAAGTTCCCTAGAAAGGTTCTGAAACCACAACAACAATTGAACAAACTACGTCAGTCAACTTTGGGGATTCCATCCACAAAGTCAACATTGAAAGGAAGAAAAGGAAACAAAAAGCCAACAAAGAAAGTCCAAGCAGTTATTTCATACAATTCAAATGAGGAAGAACTCCGTGCTGTAGGAAGGGATGCTGATGAAGAGGTCAAAGAAGATGATGGACATGAAGTTCAAGTAGAACAAAGTGATTCCTTCCAAACCAGCCAATTGGAACAGCAACCTTATGACTTCAGTACAATTATCTCTTCTCCTACGGTAAACTGTAAGAAAAGGGCGATAAAAAGACTGGCTACAAGAATAGAATCTCAATTCAACCCAGAAGAGAAAATCCAAAGCGAAAAGGAGAATGAGGAAAATTTGATTAAAACCGACCATTCATTACAAAGATCTCCAAAGGAGCCTTCAATCATATTGGATAAAGATGAAAGCTATGTGGAAGTGAAATCTAAAAAACGAAAAGCTGCCAAAAAGAAAGCTGTCAATACGAAAACGGCACCTAAGAAGGATGAATCAAATAAAGCCAACCCCGTTTCAAAAGCCCCGCTGAAGGAAGTCAATACAGATGTTCAAGTTTCAGGAACTACTAAGAGACTAACAAGGGCATCTAAAGAGAAACTGGAACCTCGCTTAAAAGAAAATTTAACACATTTACTGGGAGTTGAACCTAAACAGGGCAAAATCGAACTTGAAAGTAAAGGTGATTCCAGGCAATTGACTGTGGCACAAATTGTGGAAGAGAAGGAAGAAGACGGGTTTTATTCCCAGGTACACAATGGGTTGAATTTGATAACTGGTAGTCTTATCAACAGAATGAAAGTAGTCGAATTGGAAATACTGAGAAAGGAGCAGAAGTTGAAAGATGATCTTGATTGTAAATTTAAAGAATTGGAAGAGTTTCAGAAAAATCAAAAAATAAGCTTTAGTGATTACATCAATCAATTGGTTTCGCAATTGGCATCTTCCGAGAAGGAATTGGAAACTTGGATTCAAAAGAATAAATAGCATTTATTATCTCTATATAGTACTGAAAGTACTGAGAGCCCCTTTTTTTTGTTATTCTAGTTTATAGTACACGACAACTACACAAAAAATTTTTTTCTCAATTTTTTTTGTCTTTGTGGTTTTTTAGTTTTTTTGAAAAAAAAAAAAATGGTTCAACTTCTTTTCAGTCAGTTAACTAATATACAGCAAATCTAAAACAATACAAAATGGTATGTTTAAACATCAACATAATGGTTATGAAAGAGAACGATGAAGTTATCATGTGAATATATCAGTTCACGCCATATTCGGTTTCACAAGTGGAGATCAAAAATCATCATTCATCACTATATGATGATGACATTGTCATACAGCAGGGCTAAAGATAAATCAACATCTGGCAAAAATTAAGACACTCACTTGTTTCTTGATGATGCCGAGGAGGCGTTGAAAATGGTGTCATTATGTGGTATCACAAGTTCTCTTTCATATGGTATCAATTTCAAAAAATTGTCATATACTAACATCATTTCTTTCTTTACAGGATACCAAAACTCCAGTTACCCTTGCTAAAGTTATCAAAGTCTTAGGTAGAACCGGCTCCCGTGGTGGTGTCACCCAAGTTAGAGTTGAATTCATCGATGATTCATCAAGAACTATTGTCAGAAACGTCAAAGGTCCAGTTAGAGAAAATGATATCTTATGTTTGATGGAATCAGAAAGAGAAGCTCGTCGTTTAAGATAAGTTTATTCATTCAAATACAAGACGAAGAATATATTTATGTATCATTTTAGGTGTTGGTTTAATTTTTCTCAAATTTCATAGCGATGTTTTTAATTAAAATGGATTAAAGAAAGTGCAAATCATATCTACAATCATATAACCAGTGTTTCTGTCTGTTTTTTTATTATTAAAGAGATAGATGCCAGTAATAAAATCAACAAAATTATCGAAAGAACCGAATTGTGCTGATTCACATCATTGTAAGATCTATTGTAGTGTATAACCTATGTAATACTTTCGAGAAGAGAAGGGAAAAAAAAGCAGTCACAGCTTGTCCCAAAATGGAAAACAAGAATTTCTCTGGAGCAAAAAAAAACAAAAAAAACTGAAGAAAACACATCACGTGCAGTTTTGAGGAAACACCAGATTTGAAAGAGACAGCCCCAGAATATATCTCATTTGCATATATACATCTCTTTCGATTACGTTTCATTAAATGTCCATTTGGGTTTAATGAGAACAAGACAGACCAACTAGCGATTAATACTCTAATCGGCGTAGAAGCGTGTGCTGATTGCAACTGTGACGCGCTCGGCGTATATACGTGAATGTAGTTGGTAGTAGGCTTTGTGTTGCAACAAATCACAGTATAGTCAACGAGGAGATGGGGAGTTGTAATGATTACAAAAAAGTCAAGAATGCGTGCAATAAAGTCATTCAATTTGTTCTACAGAGGATTAAATGATTTACGGATTTGCATCAGTATTCAAAAGCTTCAAAGTTTTCCATTCAGATGCAATTTAATTTGGAAATTTCAATACTCTGATAAAAGCTAACTAAGCATATCACTTTAATCTATATTCTCATCCATTTGATTTGGATCACGTTTGGGGAATACAGTGATATCCTTCTCCTTTTTATAAGATTCCGGACGGAATTTAGTCTGTGGTCTTTTCGATTGTTTGTTTCTCAGAAGTTCTGCTAATTCTTCTGAGTTGTAGGAGATTACTCGTTCATTATTGTAACTCTCATCATCATCATCATCAACCCTTCTCTTACCAGCTGATTTGTTGAAAATCAATTTTATCCCCTTTTGTGACACTTGGCTATTGTCAGAAAATAAAGTATTCACATTTCCCTTGATATCCCCAACTAATATTTGATTTGTATTATGATCCCATTTCAAACAAGTAGGTTCACAATTCAAGTTTAATGAGTATTTCGTAGATAGATCAGATAAGTCTATCAATTGGAGTTGGTGTGTCGTGGAGTTTGCCACCGTTGACCCAATCAAATAAGATCCATTGTTTGAAACTTCAAGATTTTGATATTCATTTGTATGATAAAAATTATCCTTAGAAAATACAGCAGAGTTAAAATTTCTCAAGTCATATATTTTAATCTCATCATTTGTGTTTCTTGTTATTATTTGGTTTTTGTTGAATTGATTGACTATTAAAGATATCAAAGATGAACCCTCTTTGATATTTTGGAGCGGCTTACTCAAATTCTTATAATCATATATCGAAATTTTACCAGTAGAATCACTTGACACCAAACTGTTATCGGAATTGCCGCATTTGGAGATCTTCTCAATTGACCCTTTCACTCTTTTCAAATCTCTGAAAAATGCCACAGACTCTTGCTTTTCCTTGGCCAAGTTCCATTTTCTTATCGTGGCGTCCTTGGAACAAGTTGTGATCGTGTCTCCTTCAATGATCCCATCCTCGACATCATTGATATGTCCTTTGGTCAAACTATAATCTTGAATGTAAACGTCTCCTCTTTTAGAGCTCCAAATTTCCTGTCCTTTGGAATTCAAGACTTTAAATATAGAGTGATTCGGTATTACCAAGAAATTATCCTCGATCCGGTCATTGACAACTCTCTTGATCACGTAGTTCCCCGACTCCTTCGTTCCACCATATTCGGAAATAACCACATCTTCGGTGAATGGGTACGATTCGAGATAAGGTGTAGTTTTGTTCAATTGCAATTGATTGTAATTGTAAAATTTCAAAGTGGAATCTTGGGAACCAACCACGAATTCTGTAGAGTTACGATTCAAAGCCAATGACGTGACCTTTTTCGAACCACAATTGATGCCGAATTCATGAGTTATTGGGAAAGTTGAATATTCATCATCATCATCGTCATCATCGCTAGAATCAGAATCGGAATCGGAATTTGAGTCTGAAGCTGGTTGCAACTGACGTAGTTGGACATGATCAATAAAATCTCTCCTCTTACATGATTCTATTCTTTCAGAGACAATTTCTTCGGTTATTTTCCCATTTCCGAACCCAAATGACATTTATCAAGTGAAAAGTTGTTCTGTAGTCTTTCGATAATTTTTTCTTTTTAATTTAATTTTATCTTTTTTTAATTTTTGTGATTATATTGAATTATTTATGTATGAGATTAAGAATCACTTCAAGGAGGACAATGGATCAATTCATCAAAACCAAAGCGGCAAGAGAAGGTAGACAGAATCAAGTTTACTCAAGTACTTCTGGTGCCAGAATAGTTGCCGGATGTATTCCTTTGAATAATGATAAAACAAAAGTGATAATGATATCTTCATCGAAACATAAGGATCGTTGGGTAATTCCAAAAGGAGGAGTAGAGTTGGATGAAAAAGATGACTTTTCTAAAGCAGCACGAAGAGAGACTTGGGAAGAAGCTGGTGCCACTGGCAAGATTATTAAAAAACTTGAAGTGATGCAAGATCACCGTTTTGCCAATAAATCAAAGGAGTCCAATGTCGATTTGACAATTGATGGAGATGAGATACCAAAATCCGAGTTTCACTTGTACGAAATGATTGTGGAAGAGTTGAGTATAGAATGGCCAGAATCTGAAAAGAGGGACAGAAGGTGGTGTACTTATTCAGAGGCTAAACACGAATTATTAAAATCAAAGAGACCAGAATTACTTGAAGCATTGGGTCTCAGTTCCATATCGAAGGATATTCCGCATCTGGATTTTGGTGATAAGGGTATCACTGTTGATCACAAAGTGAATGATGACGAATACTAATGAATTGTTCACTTCATTTACTTCTATTTCCAAAAACAAAACAAAAAAAAATATTCTAACGTTTTCATGTCATTCTATTAACACATATGTCCTTTTTTTAATTATTTCTTTATCATTATAATATTTATTCAATTCCCCCCATTCCCACCTAGAAATCCACTAAGCAAATTCAGCATCATATTATTTTGCTTTTGTAAAACAGTGACGTTGAAATATACCTGCCCGATATAATCAACCTGTGATAACAAGTTTGCTTGATTCAAGTCATTTTTATATCTATTGAGCAATGCTTTATAAGCAGGAACAATCTCTGAGTTGGAGTGTCTGACAATCAGAATCAACAATTGAAAGAAATTGATCAACTTGTAACTCTCATCTTCGAAAATGAAGAATCCATTTGATTCACTGTAATTTTTCAAATTGAAATTAGTTATCAACGTTTTTAAACCTTCACTGGCAAACTTTATATTTTCAACGTAAAGGTAATTTATCACCAATCTACCAATCAATACCGATGGGGTAAGCCCCTTGTCATTTTGATATAATTGAGTCAAGAATTTTGTATATAATTCCAACCCATTTGTGTTGGTGGAACCACTTAATACCAAGAGACTTTCAACGTTATCATAGTAATCGGAATTCCCACTTGACAAGAATTTTTCCGCAAATAAATAGTTCAACAGTGGGTCTCCCAATTTATAAGGTGTTCTGGTTATCGAATAACTTATTGACTCCTTTGATAATTGTTTCAAAGTTGGGTCGTTATTTGGGAACTTGTTCAATAATTGTAATAATTTGGGAAGCTGATTGTTTTTATATTCAACATAGTCCAGGTCTTGTAATTTGAAAATCTCAATGATTCTCATAGTGGAATCATAAGCCGATGAAATTTGTTTATGATCCAATAAAGTCAACGAAGCATGGTATAACAACTCGATGGCATCTGAATAATTTTTTGATGGTATATAACGATTTACGATGGTTTGTAAAGTTAAAAGAGCTTCATAGTAGGAGCCGTCAGCTATCTTAGCATTGAACCTTTTCAAAGTCTTTTGCAACTTCAAATTACCTGTTGTACTCATACCTTTTCTATGTTATCTCAATGGTGATTGTAATTGTGATTGTAATTGTAATTGTGTTCTGTTTGTTTTAAAAAAACAATCTCGTAGAAAATTGGACGTGCACCAAATGGCCAAAAAAACAGTTGTGTTTCAAACGCCAAAAACACAAACGAATCAAAACACCCTTGTTCAATGATATTGTAAACACAAAGAGACTGGGCATTAGTTGAGGAATCATGAATATAGATAACGGATCTATCCAAGTGATAGATGGGGACAAGGCATTCAACCCAGAGTTGTTGTCGTACCTCTCAAAATACTATCAGGCAGATGATGATTCCGGGTTGAATTATCATATTGTTTCAGTTTTCGGATCACAATCCACTGGTAAATCCACTCTTTTGAACCATTTATTTGGAACACAATTTGATGTCATGAATGAGACCCAACGTCAACAAACCACAAAGGGGATATGGTTAGCTCATGCCAATAGAGTTGCCAATACGAATGAATTGGAATCAAATACCAATGGTAATATCTTTGTCATGGATGTTGAAGGAACAGATGGTAGAGAAAGAGGTGAGGATCAAGATTTTGAAAGAAAATCTGCATTGTTTGCATTATCCACATCCGAGGTGTTGATCGTTAACATATGGGAACACCAAGTCGGTTTATACCATGGTGCGAACATGGGTTTGTTAAAGACCGTCTTTGAAGTTAATTTATCATTATTCTCTCAAAATAGACAAAAATCTTGTTTGTTGTTTGTAATAAGAGATCATATTGGGGTCACTCCTTTAGAAAACTTGTCAAATACATTGACTGAAGATTTGAACAAGATATGGTCTCAATTGAGTAAACCACCGGGGACAGAGGATTCTAATATTTCCGATTTTTTCGATTTGAAATTTTGGGCCTTACCTCACAAATTGTTACAAATGGAAAAATTCATCGATGGAGTTCAACATTTGGGTGACGAATTCTTAACCCTGAACAAATTATTTCAAAATGATTATCATCGTAACATACCAATTGATGGTTGGTCAATGTATGCGGGGCAAATTTGGGAGCAAATTGAATTGAATAAAGATTTGGATTTACCAACGCAACAAATCTTGGTTGCCAGGTTCAGATGTGATGAGATTGCCAATGAGGCATATAAATTTTTTGAACTGGATTTCGAAAATTTACAAATTTCAGATGACTTGAAAAGTTTTGGGGATGTAGTTAAAAATTTGAGACTGGAAACTTTATCTAATTACGACACAAATGCTTCACGTTATACGAAATCAGCATTTGAACAAAGGAGGAAATTGTTGGTTCAAAAAATTGATTTGGCGATTAAAGAGTTGTTTTCAAATATTCTTTCTTCCCTTTCGAAGAAGACAGTGGTGAAATTTGTGGAAAATGTCAGTGAAAATAAAAAAGAGAAAAATTTGAAGTTTATAACACTGCTATCATTGGCAATGGACAATGCATTGACATTTTTCCATCAAGAGTCGACTTATTTATCTATCAAAGATGACGACAACATTGAAGTATTGAATAATGAAAAAGAGTTGATAGAATTAACAGCCAAATTGAATGACATAGCAAATCAAGAAAAAGAAAAGGAATTGGAGGTTGTTACAACTAAGATTTTGAAGAAATTTAACAGCAATTTCAAAGATGTTGTGTTTGATAATTTATCCGATCCTAATGATGAAAGTTGGGACAGAATATTACAAGAGTTCAATGAATTAGTTAATTCTTTGACCAACAAGTATAAGAATGGCGAAGCTTTTGATTTTGGATTGGAATTAACCCCAGAGTTGAATTTGGCTTGTTATAACAACATCCGTAAGAAATGTTGGTTACAATTTGACAACATTATTCACAATTATATCACTGAAGATAATGTTTTAAATATCTTGAAAAATAAATTCGATGAGTACTTCAGATATGACGAACAAGGATTGCCAAAAATATGGGAAACTCCCTTGGAGATTGACAAATACTTTACAGAGGCTAGAGCTAAGACTTTGGAACTATTACCATTATTATCCATTGCCAAATTATCGGGGAATATTGAAATTTTACCAGATGTCGAAATCAAGCAAGAAGATTACGACGAAGATGAAGAAGATGAAGAACATAGGTTTGCCCATTTGCTAACATTTAAACAAGAACAATCCATTATCACAAAATTCAAAAAGCAAATCGATTTCATATACATGGATGCCAAAAGATCTATTGTTCAATCTAGAACATCGATCCCACCTTATTTCTACTTGTTATTAATTGTATTGGGATGGAATGAGATGATGGCAGTTTTGAGAAGTCCAATATTGTTCACTTTATTATTGTTAGCATTACTGGGATTTTATTTGGCTTATAATATGCAAATGTTGGGACCCTTGATGCATCTTTCAATGACAGTACTTGATCAAACCAAGAAAATGCTGAAGGACAAATTGAAAGATTTCTTGATTGATGAGGATCACAAAAAGTTGAATGAGGGATTCAATGAGAAGGCTTCGAGTTTGGAAAATTGAAGTAATTGAACTTGTATAGACCCCATATATATTAATTATTACCGAAAAGCAAAAAAAAAAAGTTACATAATTTGAGAAATTTATTAAAAAAAGTAAACACACACAATATTATAAACAAAAACAACAGCAAAGTACAAAATCATGGAGGAAATACCCAACATCTGGAACCCCATCTTACATAATGATAATAATTACTTGTTTGGAATAACAACAAATGTGGAAAAGTTATCGTATAATCTTATCATAACGGATTTATCTAACAATTTTTGGATAGAATCCGTCAATAAAGAGCGGTTAATTTCAAAATTGGATGAAAATGGGATTGATATCGTACATGATTCCAAATTGATTGAATTCTTACAATTATTACAAAATTTAGTTGACGACGATAAAAATTCTTATCAAATGCGTGAAGTTAACAACGGTGATGTGCAAATGCACTCGACATCACATTCGGATATTGTACCTTTACTGATGACGATGAAATTATCTAACAACAGATTGAATTGGAATTTTTCACTGAGATTGCAAAGAAATTTTGAATATGTGGATAAAATGTTGAAATTTCAATTGTTTAACACCATCAGATTACATAAAGGAATCATAGAGGAACTTGGCAAAGAGATCAAGTTGAAAGATCGTATTTTGCAAACATTGCTTGAGAATTTTTTAGAATCCAATGAATCATACAATAGCAGCATGGAAGAAGATGGGCTTGATTTCAAGAAGAGAGTGGAATCCAATAAGCAATTGAATAAGATTATTCCAAATTCAAGCCATTTGAGAAATTCAATGTTCAAATTCAATTTTGATAATTTTTTACAAAATTTAAATATTAAAAAAACAGAGCCATTCATATGGAGTTCAATCCAAAATGCCATTCTGGACAAGAGGTTTTGGCAGTTGAGTAACAATTACACCTTAGTCAAATCAGACAATAAAAAAAATAGTGAATTTGATGAAGACCTGCTGATACCCATTACAAACATGCAAAATGTTTCATCTGAATTCATCAATTTTGATGATTTGAAACCAACACCACTGATAAACAGGTCTACATCGCCAAAGAGAAGGAAGTTGGACGATTTCCAAGAGCCAAAACTTGAAACTCCATCGCCTGTCAAGAAAAAAGTGTTTGGAGTTATTGGTGGTGGTAATAATAGTGGGGAGACCACTCCGTCAAGAAAGAGAAAGTTGAAAGCTGGTACTAATAGCCCGATAAAGGCACCAAGGTTAATATAATGAATACTTTAATGAATCTAATATCTATTTTTATTATCTATAAATGTACCTATGTAACAGAAATCAGGTTTTGTACTTTTGATGAGTATCAATAAATTCAAAATGCAGTAATTATTGAGAATTAAATTTGAAAGAATTGAAAAAAAAAATATGAAAGAATGCAGCGGGTTATGTATATGTGTAGTTTTTTGTTTGCTTAATCAAAGTATAATAGGGGAAAATTTGGCGGCAGCAGCAGTAGGAGCAGTATGTGTTGAAGCAGTGACATAGACGGTGACAGCCTCATCCACTGTGACGACTTGAGTGACGGTCGCTATCGTCTGATGATATACTGTGGTGGTTTCATAACTAGTTTCCACTCTAGCAGCAGGAGCACCGAGCACGACATGAGTTGATATTATAAAAGTTATGAGCATGGAAAAGATCATCGATGATGATGATGATGATGATGAGTGTGAATTAGTGAGTTTCATTATAAGTATTAGGGAAGAACGGTGATTTGGAGAGAGTTGAGAGACAAAGACAAGGATGATATCTGAGACTTTTCAAAGCATTTTATACTTTTCATTTATTCATTTCTAGTTTTCACTCATTCAGTTATTCATCAATTTTTCAGAGCCTCTGTAAGGGATGCTTTGGCAAAAAAACAGAAATAAATGAAAAAACGCTCCAGTAAATAATTTTTTGCTTCGTAATTCTTCCATTGCATATTCGTATTTAGTCCATGCATTAACCCTACATTAACGAATAGTGCAGAACAACACTAAACAATAAATATTATTAATAACATAAATAATATTTTTAGGAGTGATTTCTTTTGTTGTTACTTGATTTCCATTGGACCAGGATGTTGAAAACGTAAAACAGGGCCGTGGAGGTCCATGTGTTTGAATTTACAAAGTATAGTAGTGATTAGTTGAAGATATGATGATCGTTGTGTAGAATTATATAGAGTAGTTGTATGAGAAACCTATTACATCAAACGTGATTTCTTTTTTTCATGTGTGTGTAACGTGTTTTAGTCTCGTTTCAAAGTACGGTAGCTAGTTTGTCTTCAACGTGTTTTATGTGCGCTTACACCGCATTTCTCCATATTTAGTAAATTGAATTTTTTTTTAATAAAATGGTCTCATTTATTTATTCTCTCAAATAAGCAAATAAATGCAGTAACGTGTCGTTTCCATAACCGTTGTCCTGTCTCTCAGATGCAAGCCTTGATGTAATCCTTGAGAAAAACGTTGAAACCTTAATCTTTGTTGAACGCACCTTGGGGAAAATTTTTCTTCTTCTATTTCACCAATTACAATAGACGCACTTACAAGTTAATGCAGTTGCTCTAAACGGATATCGATAATTATTGTCGTACGAGCATTTATTATCATCACCCTGCGACAAAAAATAGTTACTGGGGTATTTGCGGTGGTGATTTTCCCGCTTAGAGGAAAGGAAAAAATATTTATTTTTTTATCGGAGAAAATTTTGTTTGTTTTGTTTATTATTTACCGAAGTTGTTCTATAATATCATCCCAACGTTTGAAAAAAAGCCTCAAGGCCTCGTTGTCACGCTGAGATTTTTCTGTGTACAATTCCTCTAACACTTGTTCCCAAAATTCCACAAACGAACTTAATGAGTGTGGACCATCTGGAATTTCAATGTAATCGGCAATAGCTGTTGACTTGATTCGACCGTTATGTGAGAATTTCTGTTTAAAATTAACACTTTGAATCTTGTCTTTGAAAATTAAAATCCAATTGTCGATTATCAATTGACACACCTCGTGAAGATTAGTTGGAGTTTCATATCGAATGATGTCTAAATCAGCTCCATACTCTTCAAACATGATCTTGTCAACCAGTGATATCACTAGTCTTTGCACTTCATCATAGATAATCGAACTACCAGTTTCCAAATCAGGCACTCGAATTAAATATTGGGGATTGGGTTTAGACAGGGCAACAATTGGTTTGAAATCATTTTCAATCTCCATTGCATCGAATTCGTCATCTTCATCTTCATCATCTTCATCATCTTCTTGTACTTGTTGTTGTTGTTTAATATGGGCGGTTATACTCCTTTGGTTATTCTCATCATCTTTCCATATCAATGTATTCCCTCTATTTACATTCTCCAGGATTATTGTTTTAACAATCAAGTCAGCATTCATACCTGATCGATAACTGATGGTCAAAACTCCATTAGTCAACAGTTTTACACAGAAATTTTTATCATTGGATAATAATATCACGAGATGAGTTGGGAATTTCTCTTGTAAAAAAAGACAACAATCCAATATCGATTCATCTTTCTTTGCCGAGGGATCTAATCGCTCATTAAATTTTTGTCCTCGTATCAGCGGGTTTGAAGATGCTAAATGTCTGAAACACCAATCATTAGCCCATCTTGCCAATTGTGATATCGAATGATCAGATATAATCCCATTATTTGAATTTCGATCATTCTTATTATTTTTCAAACCATCCAATTCTTGTATAGTCATCCTCGGTATTATCAATTGATATGATGATCCATATTTCTTATACAATTTTATCAAATTATCTAATATATCCAAATGTGATAGTATAAAATTGGTATCGATAACCAAAAAAATCAATTTTTGTGACGGCGGTGATGAAATTGATCTATCCAATATGGATATAGGATAATCCTCTTGTTGATCATATTTTTGCCTCTGTGTACTCGCCACTTTAGTGATAATCTCCACTTCACGAAAATCGTCAGATCCAATCATTACAACATCTTCATCTTGTCGTTGTTGTTCTTGTTGTTGTTTTGGATCAACATTAGACAGTTTCTTGACTTTGAATTCCAAACTGTGAGGCCCACTAGGTCTTCGTATACCTGTAGTTATAGTTCTCCTAGAGTCTTGTTCATTCAATCCTTCATCTGAGTACTTCGATGGTAGATTAGGCATCTTGTCATTAACAACCAGAAAGAATTGGCGCTCTAACCACAAAACCGATTTTAAACTTTTTTCACTTTTTCCCCAACTAATTTTTTTTCATATTATATTAATGAATAGTCTTAAGTAGACGACAATATACTGATTACTGGACAAATGTAAAAGGTTACTGTTTCAGTTACTATTATAAAAGTCTCCCTTTACCATCAAATATATCATTATCAACCCATGTGGATGATCTTATTCTAGGGTAGAATCAACTGGAATCGACATTTTGCAGTAGAGAGACTCTACTACAATCGAATACACTAAAGCAGACCACAGAACTACCCATTGCCCTTATTTGGTAAGCGCTTGCATGTGGCTAACCATAGTTACATACCTTATGCTTTATGAGCTAATGATGTCGGTACGCGTTGTTATCAAGCGAGCTAAAATTTCCTAATTTTAGATCCATAAATTTTTTTAAAAATATTTTTAAATTTCCCTCTCCAAAATGGTTTTAATAAGATCACACTCTTAATTGCAATGGCGAAATTTTTGCAAATTAAAGATGGTTTTCCGACTTGGGAGCTACTGCAGCCATCCCATATATGAATATGCGCACTTATAAGAACGACATTTTCCTGTGATATCAATCAGCCAAACATCGTCCAACTCATAAAAATAAAAATGAACTTTATGCAATTCATCACATTCACATTTTTCGTTAGGTACATACAAGCAGCAGCCATATACAAGACAGAGACCATATATGAAACAACAACAGTGTTACACCATCTCACAACAGACGTGGCCACTATAACTGAAGTGGATCTCATCATTGAGACGGTTACGGCTCCGATGGTGATAGTGACAAAATATCAGTGAATGGATAGATACTTAATATCTAACCATTTTTGAATACGAGGGTTGTGGTAATTGAGGTTGTGAGAGAACTTACATCATTTGGGGTTTATAGGACATATAGTGCAAATAATTGGAACGACACTTGGGGCATATATTGTTGTCCCATTTCCAGAAAAATCGTACAGCGTTTAGTAATTGTGGCTGGTGACGCATATCTCTGGCACAGTGTCCTTTTTTTTTTTTTTTCTTAATTTACTTTTTTACACTCGGTTATATCAATCTGAATTTGAAGTTGAAAATAAGAAACGCTTTGAAAGCTTTTATCGGACAAGTTGTAGCACTTTAAAACAATAACATAATCTTCTTGTTTATAACCTGAAATTTGACTCCTGATTTTGACCGTTACTTTTTGCTTTTTTGCTTGGGTGAGATTTTAAACATCACTTTAGTACTGTAGATTAGGGGTACTTTGCGTTTAACCTTTATTGTGGAAACTCACTTTCAGCATTGTCTTCTCTCCAAGCTGAACTTCCGATAATCTTTCTGTAGACTATATATATGTGGTTTTGCTGTTCGATAAGAAATGGAGTTTCTCAAATGTAGCATAACAGAATAAATAAAAAAGGAACATTCGAAAAAAACCTCGACAGAAAATAGTGGATAACATTCATAATCTGAAAGATATTTCTATCAAGTATAACTATATAAAGTATAACTAAGATGTACAATCGAAAGAATAAACATGATAATCCCTTGCATATCTTTGAAATGGAGTATTCAAAAAAGGATATCAAACATAAGAGTATCGAGACCACGCCAGCTAATTTACTTCCATTGAGCACGGTAAACAGAAGATTATTGGGGGTTACAAGCCACGAATTTGACGGTGCAGCATACTGCTTTGTAAATCAAGGCTATATGGGTCCAAGTGGACTTGAACAGGAGACGCATTTCCGTAAGTTGACTAATGCTTGGGGAAGAATAAAAATGAGAAGAGAAGATAATCTCAACAATTTACCAATGGAGATGCTTCATGAAATGATCACATCGTTTGATTTAGAAGGAAGCTCGAAAGACATTTCTTGTTTGGTTAAAGACACTGAGGGTTATCGAACACGGTGTGATGATACAAGCTCAGAAGAAATTAAAAAATTGAAAAATGCAACTAAGTTTTATTTACTCTATCCGGTCAGGTGTCAAAGTGTTTCCGGAAAAAGCTCATCTAGTGAGGCTTATCTTAAAGAAAAGCTGTGCACTTATCCGTGCACTTATCTAGAGCGAAAGACCATCGATTACTCAAAAGGTTTTGCCCCACAACCTAGATTGAACGCTATCATTACCTACGTTCCAGAAGATCATTGCTACATTATTTTTGGCGGGATTATTGCTGCACGTCATTTTCCTCAAGACAAATCCAGCGAGGCTTTAAAAAAACTCAAAGAGCAAAGAATAAGCGAGGAAGAGGAATGTTCGCGGGGTGACCTGGATGCATCTTACAAAATGGAGTTGGAGGACTGCATCGCTCAGTCCCCCGAAGTTTGGAAATTTGATATTGTTGCGGAGAAATGGGAGCTACTTACAACATTAAAGAAGCGCTTCGTCCGTTCATCTGAAAAATTAGCCGCAAGAAAGTTTTCTGAATTTGATGGAGGACTTATGCATCCAAAGACGAAAAAAATTTACTATTGGACGCTGAACGACAACACGTTGTTCGAAATTGATCTTCAAACAAGGAGTTCCAAAACAATAGTTCTTTCAGAGGACCTTGGTGAGGCACGCGTTTCTGGGGTTAGACTTCTCCAATGACACTTTAATTTTGGGAACTTCAAAATCATATTCCGGTTCTATTCTAGTAATATGTCTTGAAACCCATAGAATCAAAAGCTTTAAATGCCCAGCGTTTAAAGCAAATAACTTACTTGTCCCTGTTAATAATTTCAGCAAGATGCTAATATTTGGCAAAGGGGAGCCATCGATCTACAACAAATCAATTCGTTTAGATCATACAGAAAATGCAAATCAGATAGATTGGAGATCGCTTAAAAAGAAAGAAATAAATCCTTTTTTAGAACATGTTAGAGAAGCTTTAAGGAAAGAGATGACTCCCTATATCCCAAAACTTTTATAATCAGGTATTACTTTTAGGAAGATCAAAATATTCCAAATTAAAGTTGCACAAAAATCAAGAGTGTGCTTTCTTTACGAGAGATAATAATCATGTATGATAACATAAGCCGTGTGATTGGTTAATATCATATCGTGGGCAACTTGCAGCCTTTTCAGCACTTTCAAGACCCTATATCGGAATCTTATATCATTTTTGATCATCCGAGAGCTGAGAGAGGCTGTTGGTTATAAGGCGATGCCAAGTATAATAATAATAATCAAAAGTCAAAGTAAAAGATTCAAGTGTAAAAGAACTTTTATAAAAGGTGAATTCTACAGCCTGAAAGTTGATCTAATCGGTACTGAAACTAGATAGATTTTGTGAAAAAGGATGAATTTCTTTGCGACTTTGACCCTGTGCAGTGATGATTAGATTGACACTACATTCTTTTATTTTATGTGGAAATTCTACATTTCAAAATAAGAGTAACAAAAGATCGAAACGAAATATATTGGTTTTTTAAACAACAAAAAATAAAAAAAAAAAAACTATCACATTTTCTAGCAAACACTAAGTGGATTGACTATTGATCAAATTCAAGAACTGGGATCGCCTCAACTTGAAGACCTCAATACCGTAAGCAAAAGATGTCGGTCTGTGATTGGACGAGTCGATGATGCAGGAGAGTTCAAGGCGACTTGCGATGCCTTATTGTTAATTGGTATCAGCCATTGAAGCAATGCCAATTTTTTTGAAATTTGACATTACATATTCCTAATATTCAAAGTAGACAGGATGCCCATTTTTCTAGTGATGAGCCAGATTTTGGTAATGCTTGTTGATTCCTTCAAACTTTCCAAAGAGATTATCGAAGAGCAAACATTCATACGAGTATCCACTCTGAATTATTAGCAACCTCTTATTGCCGAAGGTTCGGTTGCAAATACAGAGATTCTGTTTTGCTCACCCGGAACGATTTGTTAAATCAAATAGTGTGTTTTTGAAATAGTTTCAGCTAGTACGTTAGCGGTGTATAAACTATTTATTGTTTTGAACATTTTGAAAATCATTTCAACGATTTTGAATAAATCATGCCAATGAAACTTACAACAGGAATTCAATCATGTTCACAGTTCAGACTAAGAGAAGTATGACCAATTTGAATGGTCTTTCGTTGAATCTCCTGCTAATCAGGCTGACATTGACATGAGGTATATTGGCTTTGTTAGATAGGAGTCGAGGTTACTTTCAGGTTTGGACAAATTTTGATTTGAAAATATTAAACTGCAAAGCAATGTTCAGATAAATGTTTGATAAATCCTTTACTTAGTAAGAATCAAATTCATTGTTTCCCATTATGCTTTAAACATTGCATATGACTAGATAAGAAGAGCGATACCACATTGTATTGCTATCCGAAATCCTTAAGACCTATCATAAATGACTTTCCTAAATCTATATTGGATAGGGTTGAAATCTCTCCTGAAAGCTTAATGATGGAAGATCTGCTGCAAATATGAAACCAAAATTAGCATTTATTTTCAAAGACTCCTGATTAAAATGCTAAGACTGATTCGTTCAACCAAAACCAGTTTATTCATTGCATTGCTCCAAACCAAAGGGATAATAGAAATTTTTGCCGTTTGATCTGTTGACGGTTTTGGCTCAATCAAGGGCTTGCGGTGTTTTGGAAACAATTAGAATTTCATCTAGATGGACTCAATGTAAGTTTACTGACAGATATCATGTATTGGTACCATGTGGTGAATTGGAAACTATTGCTCGAGAAAAGCTACCTGAGATGAGATCAATGATTTGCGTCTTGTATAACACCTTTAGCGAGGCCTCAGATAAATATTAGATGGGTAAAACGAAGGTTTTTTTTTCGAAGCTGGTTTGGGTTACAAGAACTCCTTTCTATGCTAACACTTTAGCAGAAATACTAAAAGCTCTTGTAGTAGTCTTATAGCACTCTATTAAGTAACTTACTATGTATTATTATACAGGTCGAACTTAATGTAGATAAAGTTGTAGCATCTGCTTAAACTAATCTATTCAACCTTTGATTCTATGAATACCATGAGACTACTGAGTATGACTCATTAGGGAACTATTATTCATCCATACTCTCTATCGTTTTATCGTAACTAGTTGATACTAATTAATCTCTCTCAAACGGTATATCTTCTTCCCCAATTTCAGGTGCAGAATGTATACCTTTTATACTTTGTTCCAGTTGCTATTATTGTACTTTGTTCTGTTAGTTCCCTTTTAAGTAATACAGAGGCTGTTTACAACAGTCACTCCAAACCTAACAAGCAATATTCGTAACACTCTCCCCCTGTTAGAACCCCTTCCGTGGGAAAAGACCTAATGAAGTTTGAGATGTCCCGAAATACAGCTCGAACCTTTCTTCATAATCATTTGGCTTTCATCTCACTATAATGATCATCATTAGATTGGTAGTAAATCAGTAGTCAGCACAATCGTCATAAAAACAAAGACAAAGTTAAAAACAAAGTTGATGACCAATCAAGTTGAATGGGAAAACTGGGTCTGACTTAAAACTGAGGAAGCGAGAGCCAGCGTTCCCTTTTACAGGCCTGGAGTTAACGCATAAATGACGGGTTACATCTCCCCAACCACTTTTGCCCCCTTCCTAGTCAGATGATCGTGACTAAGGTCAGTTCACATCTAATTCATAATTCATACAGGAGCGACCTAGAATTACTTGGAATTCGGTAACCCCGAATCCAAAAAAGCTTGCGGATTCGTCAACCACACAAGTTAACATACATAAACCTTATTTTGGTTATGTACCATTGTTTTGGGTGGCTCAGTATTTGGAGATATTAAACGATGATTAATCACACCGAAGTGCGGTATAGAAACAAAAGAATATGAGGCTGGCCTATTGTGGTCGTCATTTACCTCGAAACTGTGTCGACAATTGCCCAGCAAAAAAAATATTAAAAAGTTTTATGTTGCAAGAGTAGAAAGATCGACACTACTGCTGCTGCAATGCTACACACACTTATCAGATGATCTTTGGGTGAAAAAAATTTCAATTTGACTTTGTTTCCAGTGATAAATTTACAAATATCATTTTTTAAGTGTAAAAATGATACAATCATGATGTTCTTGTTTAGATTACCATCCAATATTTTCTGAACTCATAGCTCTTGATTGTTGATTCTGAAGTTTTGTTGAATATATTTGAGATAGGTGAATATGATATGCAGAGCTATTTTATTTGTGTACTATATATCTAATCTCCTGTTTCAACTTTTTCTTTTTTATTAATTACTTTCTATTATACTCTGCTTTTATCTCATGCTTTATTTCTAGATTGAGCTCTTCATATTTACTGTCCTACTTTCTCAACTCCTTCACTGAAGATTCAATGGAAAAATAATTTATATATATTTAATTCTTTGAATTTATATGAACTGATGACAAAATCAGGGTAAACTTCATCGATCCTACAAAAATAAAAATGGCGATTGAAGTTAACAGGAGTAAAGCAGCAAATAAGTAGAGCCTCTGGATAAAGGCAAAACCCTTCACAATGAGCAGTATGGGTTTCCTAGATTTTTCCAATCTTTGACATTCCGTTTTGATCAAAGTTTTTAAACCTGAGAGAGTAACAGGCGCGGCCCCTTCTGAGCATATGTACCTAATTAAAGCACCCAATCGTAATGTATGTCTGTCAGGGTAGTGCCAATTATTTGATACATCCATAATGAAAGCATCTAACTTGTCCACAATCTCCTTTCGTGACCTTCCTTTGCATACATGGTCGCACAAAACAGCTACCTGCGAACGAGCCATTGACTTTTGAAGAATGTGAATTAGTAAAGCAACTAGACAGACAATCGGTATAATACTCAATACAATGCCCGCGATAGTTATACCTTTGATGGCATTTGAATGATCCACTTCTGCAAGGCAAGGCATAATACTTGAAATCACCATTAGTACTCCCAAACAGATTGTGATAATCATTAGAGCAGTCTTTTCTGCTGTGCCTATTACTTTTTGGTCTTTACAGTAATAAATGATATCACTACTTAGATCTTGAATAATAGATTGATGATTTTGTGCAAATAGATCTGAATTAAAATCATTTATGTGAAGGTTTGGATCACTGATTTCATCAGTTTCTTCAGCTTGATCCTTTTGTAATTGATAATCAGCAAATCCCTTCTCACCCTTGTGTAAAACCTCTTCATAACTATCGAGAATGTTTCTGGCTTTCGCTTTTGTACCTATAGGCGGACCGCCATCTCCATTTGAGGACTCAGCAGATGTTGCGTTGATCTCTTGGCGGGTGATGGCATTGTTGTTGATTATATTTGACCCTTGTGTAATTGCCTCTGGTGTTTCTTCTGCATCGGAATATTTCCATTCTGCTAACGAAAAACTATTGTCTGACATGATTGATATAACTTTGATGGTGATATTCTTTGGTGAAGAATGATTTGAGGTTAAATATTTAGTTTGAATATAACCTTTAACCGCCCATAAGGGGGAAAATCTTAGAAGATTTCAAATATATACACTTAAAAAAAAGTAGTGTAAATTGGTAAAAAAAAATACTCTGTAACTTTGTCTTAAGTCTAATTCCGATGTTCATTTCGTTTTTGTTGTCGTTATCACTGTTGATGGTATCACTGTCATGTTGTATGATCTAACTGACTTGTGATTTGTAGAGGTCAGGCTATCATTTTGTTAAAATATATTGAGTTTGTTGTTATGATTGTTATTACTGTTGATGATGTTTCTGTTGATCAATTACCAAATACTCTTAGCAAATCAAGAGTATATTAAAAACTTCAAGCAGGAAAATTCATATAGCTATTAGTTAGACTGGTACTACATTTGTATTACATCTCGGCTATAAAACCAATGCTTGATTAATCTTCTAAACTAAATAAGAAAATATAAACAACATCTACTCATCATCATTGAAACGCTTTTTTGATATTACAGCTCATCGAAGATAAATCGCATATGGATTGTAGTTTCTGATCGGCCTCCAAAGTTTCTCGACATTGATCGAGATTATGCATTAGTGTCCAAAGTTTTTCGACATTGATCAAAGTTGTGTATTAGTGTCTAACAATTCTCGAAGTTGTTTGAAGTTATGTGTTAGTTTCTTGAATTTCTCGACATTGATCGTAGTTATGTGTCAGTGTCCGAGATTTTTCGACCTTGACCGAAGTTACGTGAAAGCGTATACAATATTGAGAGTGCTGTTCGAAGTTACTGATCAACGGCCAGAATTATTGAGTAGTAATCGAAACTTTCTTATGAGACTCGAAGTTTCGAGCGCTCAGACGAAGTTTTGTGACACTGTGCCAGAGATATACGCCACCAGCCACAATTACTAAACGCTGTACGATTTTTCTGGAAATGGGGCAACAATATATGCCCCAAGTGTCGTTCCAATTATTTGCACTATATAGTAATTTTGATGAAAATAAATAATATACTTGTTGAAAATGCATGTAATTAAAATTAATTTTATTACCGAATTTGGGATATGGAACAATGAATGTAAAGTGTCCCGATATCCCCATTGGAACTTGGTCTTCATCATAAATTATTCCTTACCGGAGCAGCGCTGTTGTTTCTGTTGTCAGGCGTACCAGAGAAACTGTTGTTGTCAAATGCATTTAATTGCGTAATGTAATATTATGCAAATCTGCAGAAGAGCCGAAAAAAAAATCAAACTAATGAAATTACAATGCACACCACACATATACACGGACACACATACTCACCTGTGTTTAAAAACCGATTTTGGCTAATTATACGCGTCAGTTCCTTTTTAAGATGACTTTTCAATGACGATCGTCGATTCAACTTATCCTTTAGAAATTATCAGTACTAAACTCAAAGCCGTTATAAATGTCAACAACATTGGAGCCTTGCTACCACTCAGTGTATTATCATGTTCTAAACGAGATTTGTCCTTATGATATCTCTTATTATTCTTCCCACCAATATCCTGATTTGTCCTGATGTAATGATTCACATAATCATTGGTGTTGAAGCTATGGCTTTCTGAATATCGTTTATCAACATTCATATTTTTACGGAGATGTTTTTCATAATCGAAATGAGGCACATCATTGATGGAATAATCCCGGTATTCTCCATTGAATATGGATCTATAATCCGGTGGTGGTTTAGTGGCATTGTAAACCCTATTCCGGGTAGAATTTAATCCACTTGGTTTATAAGTAGTTGATGATGATCCATAGTATTTCCGACGGAACTCTTCTCTCTTGGTATCTTGATGATTTTTCAAACTATCAACATTTTGTAAATCATAATCCCGCTTCTTATTGGCATTCGATAATATCTCATAAGATTTAGTTATCTTGATAAATGATTCATTGTTTTGTTCCTTATCATCTGTATTCAAATCCGGATGATATCTTTTCGACAACTCTCTATATTTTTTCTTAATCTCCTTCAACGAGGCATTTGGTGACAATCCTAAGACTGCATAATGATTCACACTTGATGCATACCTTCGAAAGATTTTGGATTGTGAATTGCCATATCTCAATATCATTATTATGAATTCAAGTTGCTAAATTGTTAAAAAAAAATCCAATTGGAAAATCAAAGATAGATCATCTATTCAATTCGAACTAATTATAACTTGATACCAGCTATCTAACCGTACAATTCAATTGACTTTATATTAAAACTTTACTAATTACAATCTTCACTATATATCAAACAACAACTCTTTTTAACAAGATGAATCAAATTTATCTCGCGCCCAAAAAACAAAAACATTTTATATAAATTAAGTCATGTGACTTGAACTATTACTATCCTCATCATCATCGTTTCCAACTCCATTTCCACTGTCATCATCCTCTACATCTTCATTAAAGTCTAATTCTAACCAACTAGGCCATGCCAATTCGGTGATTATCAAATCTTTCAACATTTCCACTAAGAATTTTTCAATCTTGCCAATATTTCTCAATATGGATCCATCGATATCCTTTGTCTGACCCAATTCACTTTCAATTTTCAATTTCTTGATTATATCAATTCGATTGTTATTTTGATTGTTCAACGTTGTTGTGTTCAAGTTATTCAAAAACGAGCTACTTGTTGAATTGGTCGTGAAGTTCAGCGTTGGTGAATTATAACTCAAAGGTACAGATCCCATATAAGAATTCGATCTCGATGTGACAATATGATCTGTATTCTGTTCTTCTTCAACATTATCATCATCAACATCACAAAGAAAAGAGATGTAACATTTCTTGCCGATCACTGTTATTGCTGCCAACGAATGAATACTCAACTCTGTGTACTTCAACTTGATTGGCAATGATATAAAATTTGGCGATGGATAGTTTAACAACAAATTTGTCTCCATTTCGAGGTATAAGTCACTTTGAAAATTCAATTCAACTGTCAATTGTATATCCGTCTCATTTCTGGTATCTGATCCTTCATAAAATTCGGTAAATGGGTTACCAACATGTCTTATCGTTATTATCGGTGCTATCTCACCAAGGGAAAATTTACTAATGTTTAATTGATCCAAGTAAGAAGGAAGTTTCAAGTCTTGTATATGAGTATTCAAAAAGAGTCGCAACTGCTCGTTCAAACTAGTGTCATTTGTGATCTTTTCCCAATCTATTTCTAGTGACATTGAAACACTTGTATCATCCAACTGCTTAGGACTGAACTTTCGGGTTTTGTGTTTTTGTCCTGTGTTTAATTTTTTCTCTTCACAGACAACAAAAGTTTCATTATGGGATTCTTTATTACTAACGTCACTCGATCCTACACGAAAGGGCTTTCTTGAAATTAGAGAGGTATGGCATGTTCTTCCAGTATATGGGCCAAGAATTTACAATATCTTTTTTTACCCATAAAGATCACGTTTCACTACTCTTCGCCTTGTAAGGTTGCTACTGTTTGATAGTGATGAAATTATGAACGCAAATTGAAAAAAAAAAAACACACACACAAAAGAGATATTTATATAACACTTTCAAGAGCGATAGACAAAGATGAAGGCTACATTATTTCAAATAAGAAGATTCTCTTCTGCTCGTTTGTTGCAAAACAAGGCCAAGCCACCTGGAACAGGTGTTGTCTTTATGAATATGGGGGGACCTTCAAAAGTTTCCGAGACATACGATTTCTTATTCAGGTTATTTTCAGATAATGACTTGATCCAATTTGGTAGATTTCAAAAATTGTTACTGACGTTCATAGCAAAGAGAAGAACACCAACTATTGAAAGTCATTACGCCGAAATTGGTGGCGGATCTCCAATCAGATACTGGTCCGAATATCAACTGAAGAAAGTTTGTGAAAAATTAGATGAGACCAACCCAAAATTTGCCCCTCATAAACCATATGTTGCATTTAGATACGCTAACCCTTTAACGGAAGATACTTTGCAAACAATGTTGAAAGATGGTATCCAGAGAGCTGTTGCATTTTCCCAATATCCTCAATTCAGTTATTCAACCACGGGGTCATCGATCAATGAATTATATAGACAGTCTTTAAAATACGACCCTGATCAAACCATCAAATGGTCAATCATTGATAGATGGCCAAAACATCCTAATTTATCAAAGGCTTATTCTCAATTGATCAATGCAAAATTGCAAGAGTTTCCTACAGAGATCCGTGATGAAGTTGCTATAGTCTTCAGTGCCCATTCTTTACCAATGGAAATCATCAATAGAGGTGATTCTTACCCTGCAGAAGTATCAGCTACAGTCTACTCAATAATGGAAGAATTGAAGTTTAAAAACCCGTATAGATTGACTTGGCAATCACAAGTGGGTCCAAAAGCTTGGCTTGGTGGACAAACAGATAAGATCGTGCCATTTTTGAACAAGAAAAATTATCCAGGTGTCATCTTGGTACCTGTTGCATTCACTTCGGACCATATTGAAACTTTGCATGAATTGGATATTCAATTGAAGGAAATGTTGTCAAACCCAGACACTGTTAAAAGACTGGATTCATTGAACGGTAATGAAATTTTCATAGATGGGTTAGTAGACCTCGTTCAAACCCATTTAAACAAAGGTGAATTGTTTTCAAAGCAATTACCATTGGATTATGAATTGGCTGGTGATTTTACTCAAAATAAGATTTTCAAGCATCCAAGTGAATTTTTTAAGCTTTGATTCCGGCACATGTATATAAATGTATATAGATCATTTTAAATATTTAGAATATCTCAAATCTATTACTTTTCGTAGGTTTTGTCTCTCAAATGTATGCATTCTCCAGTGAACTATCTTTGGTCACTAAATCAACACTAGAGTTTGATTTGAGCAACAATTCTACTGACTTAACCCAGCTCAGCGTTGTACCGCTAAATAGTTTTCTCATATCTTTACAAAGAAAAAACGAAACGTTTCCATTCTCTTAAAATTAACCTATTAGTCTAAAACCCTATACACAAGCATATGTTAACTGTTATCCTATTTTTTCCGTCTGATGTAAAGAGCCCGTTTATCAAACAGCTCAAAAGACTGGATTCATTGAACGGTAATGAAATTTTCATAGATGGGTTAGTAGACCTCGTTCAAACCCATTTAAACAAAGGTGAATTGTTTTCAAAGCAATTACCATTGGATTATGAATTGGCTGGTGATTTTACTCAAAATAAGATTTTCAAGCATCCAAGTGAATTTTTTAAGCTCTAATTCCGGCACATGTATATAAATGTATATAGATCATTTTAAAAGTTTAGAATATCTCAAATCTATTACTTTTCGTAGGTTTTATCTCTCAAATGTATGCATTCTCCAGCGAACTATCTTTGGTCATTAAATAGAGTTTGATTTGAGCAACAATTCTACTGACTTAACCCAGCTCAGCGTTGTACCGCTAAATAGTTCTCTCATATCTTTACAAAGAAAAAACGAAACGTTTCCATTCTATTAAAATTAACCTATTAGTCTAAAAACCTATACACAAGCATATGTTAACTGTTATCCTATTTTTTCCGCCTGATGTCAAGAGCCCGTTTATCAAACAGCTCCAACATCAAGTCACTTATCTTGTGAGCAAACATGGAAGACACGCTGTTGTATAATTGGCTTTTAAAACCATATCTCAAATTCAATTTGACCTCACATTGTTTCTCGTTCAATTTGATGATGTTCCACTCGGAGTACAATTCTTTGAAAAGGTTATCCGTTATTGATTTTGACTAATACATTGTGTTAGTTTTCCAATTTCAAGAAGGTTTGCTAGACTGAATTTTGAATACTTACAATGACTTGTGAATTAGGAGTACATATCAAGTTACAAGTGAACTCTTCGTCAAATGCTTGAAAACCAACTCTGAAACCACCTTTGGTAGGAAGCTTAGTAATTGGGTCGTACTCATTGATGAAACTCTTGGTGCAATAGGGTATGAATTCCTCGTATTTTGTGACATCCTGGATCACTTGGTAGACCAACTCTTGAGGATGATTAAGCTTTTTATGGATCATATATTTTTGGTCATGTTGTGAGTAATGGTGTCCATTGGACAATCCTGGTATATTCAAAAAGGTTCTGACTTGTCCAAATATTCTTGGTTTGGAAGTTGATAGAAGCACACTGTTCATCTCTTGTTGGGACTTTTCATACAACTTTTTTCTCTCATTTGTCTAATTTTTTTTTTTTTTTTGTTGTTGTTAAGTTGATGAGAACTTTGTTAATTTTTGTAAAGCCTTTGTATATCATATCAACAAAGATGCAATGGATTCGAAGTCAAATCGGTGCCTTGTCTATCCTCTCAGGGTTAGATGAAGCTTCCATTAAGATCTTAGTATGTTTGTTCCTATCTTTCCCCCTCAATGCAATCTTCAAAAGGATACCAGACTCTTATTACTCTTTGAAGAACTATTACATTATCGGTGTATGTTCATTTTATATCATTGGCATATTAGAGTTATACAGTGGGTTCAGGACCTTGTTCATATCCTCAATGTTCACTTTCACCATCACAAGATATTATAAGTCATCAATGATGCCCTGGATAAATTTTTTGTTTTTGATGGGACATCTTGCTTTTAACCACGCACATGCTCAGTTTTTCAATGTATATGATCCAGCCAAGATAGACATCACCGGTGCTCAAATGGTTTTAGTAATGAAATTGTCCTCTTTCGGTTGGTCAATTTATGATGGTGTTGTTTATCATAAAGACAGGAAAACCTTTGATAACACTTTAAATACGTTTCAAAAATCAAGAGCTATATTGAAACAGCCAAAATTTATCAGTTTTTTAAGTTATTGTTTCTATTATCCAACTTTATTGACAGGACCTGCATTTGATTATGCTGATTTTGAGAGATTTATATTGACTGATCTCTTCGAAGATGTACCAGAGTCAAAGAAACCAGGTAGAAGAAGAAAGAGACTGATTCCTAAAAGTGGTAGGATTGCCCTTTCTAAGGTTTGCCAAGGTTTAGGCTGGGCCGCCCTTATGATACTGTTACAACCCTATGTCACCACCGATTATTTTTTCACTGATGAATATCATGAAAGACCATTTTATTTCAAATATTGGTACTTATGGGTTACATGCTTGACTTACAGATTGAAATATTTTACTGTGTGGTTGATCGCAGAGGGAAGTTGTATTCTTGCCGGTATTGGTTACAATGGCTATGACTCAAAAACTGATAAAATATATTGGAATAGGGTTCAAAACATTGATACTTATGCTTTTGAAACTGCTCAAAATGTCCATGTTGGTTTGGAAGCTTGGAATATGAACACAAATAAATGGTTAAAAAATTTCATATATTTGAGAACTGTTACAAAGAGGGATCCAATCACTAATAAGCCTAAGCCAGGATTTTTTTCCACCTTGATAACTTTCACCACTTCTGCTTTTTGGCATGGAACAAGACCAGGATATTATTTGAGTTTTATCACCGGAGCTTTCCTGCAATCATGTGGTAAAGTTTATAGAAGAAATTTCAGACCAATCTTCATCAGTCCAAATGGATCAAATGTTTCAAAATTCAAACCGGTTTACGATTTGGTAACTTTCATTGTCACACATTCATTATTTGCTTATATGGTACAACCATTTGTCATTCTTGATTTCAAAAAATCTATATACCTTTGGAAACAGGAATACTTTTACGTTCATATAGTAATGGCCATATCATTATTGCTGTTTGATGGTCCTTACCGCAAGAAACTAACCACATATCTTAAAAATTATCATTTGAAGGATGCTGTTGAAGCTGAACCACCAAAACCAATAGTCAAACCTGCTACACCTAGTAATGAGATTCCGGAATATGATGATCAAGATGAATTGAATCAAAATGATGAAGATCCATCTTATGGTTTACCTAATAAAGATTTGAAGTATCTTAAACAGGAATTTGATGAAGATGTTAAACAGATGAGTGTTTCAGGAAGAAGACCCTCACTTTTGGACGATGAAGAAAGAGAAATCCTTAGACAGGCTTTCAATGAAATGGGACAAGATGTTAGGAATTATGTCACACCTAGTGCTACTACTACTGATGACAAATCTGTCAAGAAGGAGTGATCGTACAGCAAGAAGATATCAGATGCTAATTATATGTCATTCTTTTTTCAATATATTTTAATAAGAAAAATTTATACACTTATAATACTTTCTTAGAAGCATTTGTAAAGCCGCTACCTTTTACAGTAAGTATCATTCCATTTTCATCCCCATCATCACATTCTTTAAAGAACACTTCAGTACCCAAAATTTCCTTAATATCTCTTAATTGATGTACCAAAGTGTCATCAATTTGTGACTTATGAACCCTTAGCCTTCCTATATCTTCTTTACCAATACACATGTACACCAACGCTATTGGCAATTGGTTCTTACCGCAACATCCACTGTTGGAGACTTCTTCCATCAATTTCAAACAACAGTTTAATGCAACTTCTTCTGGTAATTCACCCGCCAATCCTATTTCCTCACTTACAAATCTCCAATTATTCTTCTTCGACTCAGCAATTAATGTGATACCAAATCCAGGGCTTTTACCAGAGTTCTCACCTCTCCACACATCTGCTGTGATGTTCACTTCACACCCCAATGGTCTGAGATAGTTTCTGGCTTCCTCAACCATTCTATTGGATATTGAAGGAGATACTCTGGTACAATAAGAGATTCCTCTGACGGCCGAGATCTTTGGCACATCCAAAGCATGCAAAGTCAAAGGTGATGATAATAACGTATTACACATCAAATGCACTTCTCCACCTCCTAATGGGGGTGAACCTCTTTTCAACGTATGAATCGTACATTCTCTTACACCAAACTTTTCCAATATTGGCAATATCCCCCATTTCAAGGATTCAATACTAGCATCCACTTTAGAAGAGGTGATTCCTTTGAAAATGATACTGAATTTCTTCTTTGAGAATGGAGCCAAGTAAAGCATAGATTCAAGATAGTATCCAACTGGCTTTGTCTCAGGACAGTTATGTATTAAATTACCACCTATAATTATACCTGGCTTGTATATTATTGTAGTACCAGTATATGAAATCTCTATCACTGAACCATTGGTGACGCTTTCCAACAATCTCAAAAATGAAACCTCATAATCTTTCAAACCTGGATTCAAGTCATTTGATCTAATCTTCTCAATCTTGATCGGCTTTCCAGACAACGTGGCCAATACCAACCTTAGTCTGAAGTTGCGGTGTCCTTTCAAAGTGACGATTTTACTGTTGGCTGCAGACATACTATTCCTTTATCACTGCTTTTGTGTGATATGTGTAATAAGGTCTCCTTCCCTCTGGCAGATGAGATTTTTTTATTCTTTTAAAATTTTGGTTTATAAAAAAAAAAAAATTTTTTTTTTTTCAATGTAACAAACTTCTCCATCAGGGAAAAGAAGGAAAACAAATTTGGAGATCTTTATTTTAGTGCAAAACGAAAATTTGTTGAAAAGAGAAAAACACAGAAAAACAAAGTGGAAAGAGTTGTTGTTGTCTTGTCCAGGTAGAGTTTGTAGTTAGAATCCTAGAATGAGCTCGGATAACAATATAGACATCAATTTCGATGAGCCACTACTAGATCCGAATAATACCAAGAGAGAGTTGGAAGCTGATGAAACAGTTCTCAATGACCAGAGTAAGAGAATAAAGATTGCAGAAGATGATGAAGAGGATCAATTGAGTTCTGTATTTGCCGATTTGCCTCCGCTTGATCTATCAAATACTCCTTCTGCATCCCCGGGCATTCTGAAAGAGGGAGAGCTGATTGATGTGAAACCAAATATTCCATTGAAGATACTGGAACTGAAACCTATGACCATGACCATGACTAATTCAGCGCCAACGGTAGCGCCAACAGCAACAACAGTTACACCACAAGGGAAAACAACAGTTTCCACACCAGCAAAGAAAGCTGCCAAACAACTGTCGAAAAAGGATATTAATCAAAAGCCACCTACAAACGCTGCCGGCAATTCTGGGCTGGGATCAACTAAGGATCAGAGTAATGATCCTGATAAATTGAGTGACGCTATATTGGCAGCTGGAATAGATTTGAAAGCGGAAGAGACCCTGCTTCTGGTTGCAAGTCAAAACAAAGTTAGTACCTCTACTACACAAGTGGGGATGTCGCTGGCAAAACTTCATGATTTAAAACAGTTTGGTGGATTTATGAATAAGGTGATAAAGGAAAATGCCTTGAATCAATTGACTACTCAAAAATTGGACATAGTGGAGCTTGTCCAACTTGCATGTGATGAGTTCTTAATGGACACAATCACCAACTCTGTGATATTTTCTCGTCATAGAAGAAGACTTTTGAAAACCAAAGTAAAGTCATCTTCAACTCAACGTAGTGATATATCAAGAGCCTTGAGGGATTTGGCTGTAAGGGACAAAGAAGCCGAGGAGAAGCGTATGAAGAAAAGAGCGGCATTAGGAATGGATACCGGTGATGATAAAGTTGAAAAAGCTGGTGCGGAGGAAACTTTGCACAGAGCTGCCAACGCCACTGCCGCTATGATGATGGCTGGTCCTAAGAAGAAGCAGTATAGTTGGATGAGCTCAGGCAACAATAACGGAAGTGGTGGCGCTGCTCAAGCAAATGGGTCTTCCAATTCCGCGATAGCTGCTAGAGGAGATACTGGAATTAGATACAGAGAAGCCAGAGAGGAACCAGGGATTGTGCTCAGAGATTTGGTGGCTGCTCTTGAGACCAAGAGAGTGGGTGTGGATAGAACTTTAACAAAGGGCTATTCAAGATTGTAAAGTATTCGTATAAATTTGGGTATTTGTTGTATGTACCCTTTTTAATGTATTATTAGTTGAGTCAATTTTTTTTTGAATCGCGTAATCGAAGGAAGAAAAAATTGTTTATTTGTTTTTGTTTTTGTTTTTGTGAATTGATTTGATTTAGCATCAAGGAATCGTTGAGAGAAGAGCAAGTTGAAGCGATGGATTTCAACTTATCTGAGTCCCTCACTTCGTTTCAAGATGCTGACAAGTCTTCTTTCGAAATTCGTGACGAGGAACGTTTACTTTCCTCTGTGACAGATGCATTAGCAATATCAGCAGAATCTATAGGAAGAGATGAGGTTTTTGAACCACTTCAAGATATGGTTCATTGCTTTCCCAAGTTGACTAAAAAATCACAGAGGGCTTTAGCGTACTTGATCTCTTCTTCAACTATGAATATTGCACATATCACGATCAACCTTATCGCAGCTGGTGAAAATGAATCATTTCAAATATACAGAAAGTATTTGGAATTGTATGGCTACTTGAATTATTGTTATCTTGATTACTTGAGAGAGGAAGATCATAGCGCCATGAGTAAGACAAAGAAGCAGATTGATAAAAAATCGTTAGAAAACTTTGAGAACCATTGCCAACAAATTGAGGCTGCAATGGAAGCTATTTCTAAGGTTTTTCAAATAAAACTTTCAAAACTTTTCGTAACTACACCTGAAAGAGACTTGTTTGTTAGTTTGTTTACAAGACCCATCTGGGGTCTCATGGAGAATAGGGAAAGAATGAGAGTCCCAGCGGTTAGGATTCTCTTATTTAAATGTATCTGTGAAGCTATTAAATTTCACGGACACGCTTCAGTGGCTCAAAGTTCGATCATTTCTAACTTGACTTTCTTTGAGCATTTGAATGGTCCATTGGCAGAGTTATTGGCATCTTTGGCAGATATATATGATTATAGCCAGCTCACTGATGAGGTTCTCCGTGAATTATCGAATAAGGAGTTTGATCCTAATGACACAACTGGACCAAAATCAGTGGCTACTTTCTTATCAAAATTATCAGAATTACAACCAAGATTAGTGATGAAACAAATGACTCTCATTGCCCAATTCTTAGATAATGGGTCATCGTCGTTGAGGTGTGCTGTCATTGAGGTCTGCGGTAACATCATTATTAACATGTGTAATGAAGATGAACTATTTGAAATGCACAAGGGAAATTTGGACAAATTGATCACCTTGTTGGAGCAGCGATTACTAGATCAAAGTCATTACGCAAGAGCCAAATCGTTACAGTCATTGATAGCTTTATGTGATTGCAAAAGATCAACTTTGAAAAGGCATCGTGTTGTGTTTACAGAGTTAGCCGTAAGATCACTTGAAGATAAAAGTTCTCACGTTAGAAGATACGCTATCAAATTGATATCAAAGTTAATACTAACACATCCATTTTCACTGATGCACAGCTCACAGTTGAATATCAGTGTATGGAAAAAAAGGCTACTGGATGCAGAATATCAATTAGAAGCATTGGACCCTTCATATAAAGAGATGAAAAAAAGAGAAGCAGAAGAAAGGGAAAGATTGGCAAGGTTAGGTGAAGAGGAAGCGGATGACATGGACATTGATGATGAAGGTGACAAACCGACTGTGGTTGAAACGGATGAAAGTTTGAACAAGAAGTCACATTCTGAAGATGAAGAGGAAGATGATGAGGAAGAGGAAGGGAAACAGGCAAATACTTCGATCATTTATGACGACCCAATCCATAAGGATCAAGAGACTTTGAATAACATTGCCAAATTGAAACTCACACTACAATACTATATCGAAGCTATAGAGTTTATTGAGCAAGTTGAAAAAGGTACCAAAGTTGCATCACAATTATTATACTCAAAGAATAAGACAGATGTCATTGAAACAATGGATTTTTTTGTCATTGCAGATGCCTTTGATATAGAGGGGAAAGAGCATGGTATCCGTCGTATGCTTCATTTGGTGTGGATGAAAAATGGTAATGACGAAGGTGACAACATTCCCAAAAAATTGGTTCAATGTTACAGTCAGTTATTTTTGACAGCACCATCAAATATATCTTCAGAGCAAGCTGCTGCGTATGTTGCCAAAAATTTGTGCAAGTTGACTTTTGAATCTTCGATTGCAGAGCTTGCTTCTTTGGAGAAGTTGGTTTGTATGATGTACGAGGATAATTTAATCAACGAGTTGGTGGTGAGAGTTTTGTGGCAGATCTATAGTTATCAACCGGATAGATCAGATGATGCTTCTACAGCTGCTCAAAATCAACAGCGGTTGGGTTCAATTATTATTTTAGGAATGATTGGTTTGACTAATCATGAGGAGGTCCTAAAAGGTCTTGACTTACTTCTTAATATTGGATTAGGCGAAAGGGGTAAGGAAGACTTGATTTTTCAAAAATATTCATGCATTGCCTTGCAGAGAATCGTCCCAACAGATAAGAAACTGAAAGGTGATGGTGAAACACATTATAAAGTGCTGAGGGAGGAAGAAGTCATTGAAAAATTATCTGCCGTTGCTTTATTTTACACAGAAGATCACGAATGGTACAGTATCGCAGAGGAAGTGATAAATGCCATTTATAATATAGCGGAGCATCCAGATCAAGTTTGTTCTACAATCATCAAACGCAAGACGGAAGATGTTTTCAAGCCAACAGATGCGACAACTTCAGATGTTCTTGAATTAGCACAGGTTTTGTTCATTGTAGGACATGTCGCCATCAAGACCCTTGTTTATCTTGAAAAGTTGGAAGCAGAGTTTAAAAACAAGAAACATCAAGCTGAACAAAACAAAAATAAAAAGGACACTGAACATCAGACCGAGTTAGAGATGATTGGTGGTACTTCTGAGGATGATTTTGCCGATGCAGTACATATCATTAAAGAACAGGAATTGTTATACAGTGAGCATTCGATACTTTCAAAATTCAAGGATGTTGTCAAGGTTGTTTGTTCTAACAACGTTCAGTATGATGATCCAATCTTACAAAGATCAGCCACTTTGTGTCTATCTAAATTGATGTTGATTTCATCGAAATACTGTGAAGAGAATTTGCCACTTTTAATCACAATAATGGAAAAATCTCCAGATCCAATAATAAGAAGTAATGCTGTCTTAGCTTTAGGTGATATGGCTGTTGTGTTCAACAATTTGGTAGATGCAAACACTGATTACTTGTACCGTCGTCTTAATGATGATAACATCATGGTACAAAGAACATGTTTAATGACAATAACGTTCTTAATATTGGCTGGTCAGGTCAAAGTGAAAGGACAACTTTCCCAAATGGCCAAATGCTTGGAGCATAATGATAAAGGTATCAGTGACATGTGCAAAATGTTTTTCACAGAATTGGCTACTAAAGATAATGCAATCTATAACTCTTTCATCGATTTGTTCAGTGGTTTGTCTAATGACGAAGATCTACAAGAAGTTCAATTCCACAGGATTGTCAAATTCATTATCGGATTCATTGACAGCGATAAACATATCAATCAATTGACTGCAAAATTATTACAAAGATTGACCAACTCTAAAAATGAAAAAGAATGGAGCAACGTTGCATTTGTCTTGAATACCTTGCCTATAAAGGATGATCTTCTGGAAGAGGTTAAGGGAGTGATTGAAGGTGGGTTTAGGATGGTTTCCGTTAATGGCTCCTAATTTGTATAATATCGATAATGCGAATAAATGATCAATATATGTTTTACTCATTGAATCCTGAAAAAATCTTTTATCAAAGTGAATCTTTTTGTCTCTCACATTCATCAGTCACCATCCGGCGGTTTCATGATCACCAATCTGCACTATTAAGGTCCAAGAATCATACTGAATAACCGAAACCCACAATCATGAATTAGCTAACCTTACCTCTCTCTCATCGATCAAAAGAAAAATTAAAAAAGGTTGAAAAACAAACGTAAGAAAAAAAAAAGTAAATACACAAGGAACATCATCATCATATCTATTGATTTGTTCAGTCTTGATTACTTCAATCGCTCTATATTGATTGCATATAAAGTGATAACTTTGACAAAAAGATACACATATTTGTTGGTTGAGTAATCAAGGTTCTCCTATTGTGCTTTCAATTCTTTTGTTTTCTAAATCATTTCATTATATCAGATTTTAAGTTATGCCTGAATCACTTAGTGCTAAGCAGCCGTCATCGCGAACAAAACTTTTACAAACGGCATCTGAAGAATTAAATAAGAACGCTAACACTGACGATGGATTAAGGTTGCTGGATTTGAATATAACATCTATTCCGCCAGAGTTGATAGAGTTGATCAAGGACAATGCAACAAAGTTATCTTTACAGAAGAATTTGTTAACACAACTTCCAAACTACTTTATAAGGTTAACAAACTTGAGGTATTTAGACTTGCATCAGAACAAGTTTACTGAATTTCCGTCTGTGTTGTGTTCTTTCAATAGATTAGAAATCTTGGACATAAGTGAAAATTTTATCAAGAAATTACCCTTCAACATTGGAAACTTGATCAATTTGAAAGTGTTGAGTTTGAAAGATAACAGATTTGAGTACCTACCATCATCTATCAGTGAAATGAGTAATTTAAGGATATTGGAAGTTTCAAACAATCCTTTGATTCAACCTTCATTAGGCCTAATTGATGAGCTACAAAACGGTCAAGAAGATTGGTTGGACAAGTTGAAGATTCATATAAAGGATAACGGAAAATACTTGGACAGTAAGATTCAAGAAATTGTGGAAACGAAAACCGAAAAATCAAGAAGTAATTCTGTTGATCATATATCAAGTAAAGCTGCAAAGCGAATGGGATTCATAGTGAATAAGAAAAATTTCTCACCATCTAGTCTGGAGGAAGATATGACAGCGCTGCAAGAACTGCTGCTATTACTGCAACAACTACTGTCTCCAGAAAGACTGCCCGTACCATCCCAATCACATCAATCCACCCCACTGCAACAATCTCACCAGGAACAAAATCCTCATACACAACAGAAGTCATCTCATTATCATTCGTTGTCACAGCCTGAATTGATTAAGCTGACAACTTCACCATCCGCAATACCGACTTCATCTGGTTCTAATAGACTGAGGGCTCAAACGGTGGTTGCAAGGAACGAAGGAAGGTCCAGCTCAGATTTACAATCCTTGGCATCACCAATGGAAGAAATCAAAGAAGAATTTGATCAAAAACAGTCAGCTTATTACAAAAGACTTTCAACACTACAAGAAATAAGCAAGCCAAAGGATGTTGTTATAATGAACATTTCCCGTAAATTGCTTCATATTTTCACATCCTTACATTATAACATAAGCAATCTTTCAATATTTTGTACGAACAAAGAAAGTTCGGTAAAAATGTCTAATTTTTTATCGTCCCTGAGGAATTCAATTCAGTCATTTGCTCAAAGGCTACTGGCAATTGAATCTGATGAAAGTAACAATTCAGGATTGGTTGACAAACTATTGCATTGTATTGTTCACTCACTAGCGATCTATAAGAGGATGATGAAATTCATTCAAGAACGAAAACACGAATTTTTCGAAAATGCAGATATATCCTTCATAAGAACATTATATTTGACCATTTTTGGTTCATTCATGGAAATGTTAAATGCTTGCAAAATATTGTACCCAAGCTCGACGTTTGAAAATGAGTCAAAGAGAGCTGGTTCAGTTGATTTGCAGCAACAACAGCAATATCAGCAACCACCAATATTACGTATAGATACTGGTATTACTCAGCAGCAAAATCCTCAAGTGATACAGTCAGCCCAACAAAATCCTTCGCTGGTCAGTGACGAAAGATTACTAGAAAGTGTTTATAATGCTACATCAGCTGCACAAATCGTGTTTAGTCAGTTGACAAATGCCATCAATAAAACAGCAATTGCCAGTGTTCCACTGCGGTCTGGATCAATATCTGGCGGTGTTGAGCCGCCGTCATCATCAAATGAATCGAAAATAGCAAAGGTAAAGGATTTGACCAACATATGTGTGAGTGCTATTGACTCTACAAAGAGCTTAAAAAATTCCTTGCACGCTGTAAGTACTTCGATGCCACAGCAACAGGATAAACTACGTTTTTACAAAGATACAAATATGTTTTTAAAATCAATCATCAATATATTGAACACGACCAAGTCGTCTATAAATGATTTACCGGTGTTGAATGAGTTGAGGCCAAGTTTGGCGCAATTGACAAAGCTGACAAAAGATGTAACAATAATGTTGGAGAACAGTACTTTCAAAGCAATATACCTTTATCAACAACAACAGCATAGTGCTCTGCATGAAGATTATCCATCGATGCAACATCCATCATCATCAATCACATCTCATCCTCCTCCCTTGTCTTCGATCCCGTCGATGACAGCCTTCCCACCATTCCATCAACAGCAATCTTTGAACGCACAACAGCAACAGTTGAGTAGCATTCAGGCAAGCTTGCCGCCTGTGACTACCCCATTGATAGCTACTTTGGGAAATGCCCAAGCCCAACTGGTGTTACCCGCTGGCCAATTGAGTGGTATACAACAACAACAACAACAGCAGCAACAACAACAACAACAAGGGTTGGCTAATCAAAATCCATTTGATGCATTCTTTGGAGACACTACAAATGGTGAGCATAATTAGTGATTTTCAGTTTGGTATGAGTATCTATTTTCCATATGTATGGTACTACCTTGTAAAACTTTACGGAGCATTTTTTTTCAAAAGCTATAGTGAATTGCTCTGCGTGATGTTGGCCCTAACAATTTACGTAGCGGCTGATAGGCGCATATTACTTTCCTTGTATAGTTTATTGTCGGACCCACCAGGCTGTGGAGCTCAAATTGTTTCACTGAATAGTGATTATCAGACTTACATTGATGTACATTAGTTGAAAACACAAGAATTCAAATAATGCAGTAGGGCTAACAGTTACTATATATAGGCAAAAACAGAGTAGGGTTCATCTACCAGCCTAATCGTCAGTGGGCAATGGGTTCAATCGGCGTGTAGCTTCATAGTGTTCCGCAGCATATGGGCACTTCTTGTCTCAACAATTGTAAATCTTTCTGCCTGCATAAACATTTCCAAATGTAAAAAAACACCACAAATAAACAAAAAAAGTTTAAAACGTTAAAAGAAACAGCAAATAACAAACACCGACATGGAACACAGCATATTCGGAAATACTGATCCCCATCTAGAAGAGGATCCATGGAAGTTGCCTGACCCAAAATTAGCTACTCTTCCCATTGACAACCATCAGCCTTGGTCTACTGATTTAAGCGATGAAGAAAACTCTCATGATAACGAAAATGGCCACAATACAACCAAGGGAAATGGCATTTCAAGTAGCACAGAAGACCTGTTGAGTGACCCGATATTGTCGAGATCGCAAATAACGGAGGATACATTAATCGGGGATGAGGGATTGACCGCTCAAATTGATCTGACCACTATTAACTACGACGAAGAGGCAGGACTTAACAATAATATATGGAATATCGAACTAACAAACTCGTTTGACCCATTGGGGTTCCATAACTCATCAGACAAATCTTTTATTAGAGTGAAAGAAATCCCAGAGAAAGAAGGTTTGGTATTTAAACACATAAATTATTTAATTACACACAATATAACATTTCAAGGTGATTCTCGTGCAATTGTCAAAAACGGTAAGGGAGATGTAAAGATAGTGAGAAGGTATAGCGATTTCTTTTGGCTTATTGAGGTCTTGTTGAGAAAATACCCGTTTAGAGCCTTGCCCGAGCTACCACCAAAGAAATTTAATGGTATGTTGTCTTCAAGATTCTCCGTTTTTGATTTGATTTATGTTACTAACCAACTTCAAGTAGGAAATACCACATCTAACGATTCTCTTTTTTTACAGAATAGGAGAAGAGGATTGCAAAGATTTTTAAACCAGTTGATAAGGCATCCAGTTTTAAGTAAGGACAATTTGATAATGATGTTCTTAACAGTTCCGAATGATTTCAACAATTGGAAAAAATTTGCCAAAATTGACTTAGGTGATGAGTTCGATGGTGTAAAATTTGCATTGCCTTCGAAGTACAAATTAAGATACAACACATTACAAAGAGAGGAATATGAGGAAGATGCAGAGCAGCCAATACTGGAATATTCCAATGAACAAATATACAAGAATATAGAATCCATTTGGAACGAGAATGACAACAATCAAATGGATTTTGTTGCAAACTTTCATAAATTGAACCAAAACTTGGTGAGGATAATAGATCTGTGGAACAAATTGACAATCTTAGTTGAAAGGTTTGAAAAAAGACAAACTGCCATGGCAATGGATGAACATCGTTTTGAATTGATTTTGAAAAGTTTTGTTGATAAGGATTCTAAGGTTTTTCAAATGGACAATTTAAGTAATATCAATCAGCAATCCCAATTGTACAATTTTGAGACGGAGGAATCTCAAAATTTGTCTATAATCAATAATCTTCTAGGCAAAGTTTCGTATTTTTTTCAACAGAAAAACTCTCATCAAAATGAGGAATTATCAGCTTTAAACTCGACCCATTTAGAAAATTTCAAAAAATTTCAAGACTACTTAAATGCTTTCAACCATTTATTGGAAAGATTGATATTGTATAAGATTAATACTGAGAGGTCTAACCTGACAATAATATCCAAATTGATGAAGGCAAATGAAAAATTACAACTATGGACAAGAAAGCCTGATATTAGAGGTTCTGACTTTGACAAATTAAATAACTTTATCAGTTTACAATTGCTAGAGTTGAATAAGAACATCTACAAAATTTTCTTGGTCAAGGACTGTGTGAGATTCGAGTTTAAACTTTTCAACAAGTTAAAGTACTTATTGAGTGAGATTTTCCAAGATTGGTTCGCTGATAAGGTGAAATATGGGGAATTGTATAGTGATTTGCTAGAGAAGTGTTTTAGCGAATTGCAAGAACTACCATTAAAATAAATAAACATAATGCATAACTGGCTTTGAATTTTTTTTTAGTATTTTTGCGGTAGAGTCTATTATAAATCTTATTAATCGTCTTCATCAGAATCAAAAAGATCTAATCCTTCAACAGCGTCTGTGTTGTCCTTTTGTTTCGTGTTAACATCGACATCTTCGAAATCCTTCAAATCTTCATCATCTGAATCATTGTCAACATCCATCAGATCTTGTTTAACTTCTTCTTCAACTTCTTCATTCTTTTCAACCATATCGAAATCGATAAATTTCAGAGGATCATTGGAAACCATTGCCAACACCCCTCGCCTTAATGAGTCCTCCCCTGGCCATACAAAATTGTTTGCAGTAATATTTGTCTCTATCATTCTGGGGATTTTGGAAAATTTGGACAATTTCAATGCATATTCTAGCAACATTTCAGTGGTGACATTTTCATTATCGTGCCTTGAGCTACTAGTTAAAGTGGGCAAGTCTGATAGTGTCTTTCTGTAACTCTTCAACTCCAACAAAATCTCTTTGAAAACTTTGTTAAGCTCGATATTGGACTGATTCAGCTTCAATGACTGATCTCTTTGTAATTGCGTTGAATTCTTGATCTGCGAAATAATACCGTCTATTGAATCCACCGTGGAAACCAATTCTTTCACGTTCTCCAAATCGGGACTTTTATAATTACCAATCGATTTACTCACTCCTGATATCAACGATTCTAAATGCTCTATCTCTTTGAAAATTTTCAAGTCGGTAGAATACGAATATGATCCCTGCTGGGATTGTTGTTGATGTGGTTGACTGATTATAGACGGTGTAGTCCCCGAGGTAGAATTGACTGTATTGATGACATATGGAGTGGCAGTTGAATGTGACGCCACTCCTTGCTGAGGAGATCCCATTGCGGGAGTGGCCAGGTTAAGCCTTGTTGTGGACCCTATTCTAGATAATGGTGAGTTCATTTTGGTATACCTCTTTGACTGGTGATAATTTTTATTATTGCAAACACTTTTTCTAATATGCATTTTTTTTTTCTTTTCGTTCTTTACAATCAAACTTTAGAAGAATTACGTATTGTGCCAACATGTCAGATCTTGAATCGTTGGTTAGAAAGTTCAAACTCACCAAGGTACTTAACTCCAATCCACAGAGCAAATCAATCGCGGTATTAGGTACGATTGAAGAGGAAGATGCCATTATTTCCTTAGAGAAGACTCATTTCAATGATGAGAATCTTTTGAGTCAAATCAGTGAAATATCTCCAATCAACTCAAATGATATATATTATTGGGGTATGAATCTCTTGGAGCTGTCCCAACTGCTTCCATCAAGTAAATTGAACTTGATCTACCCTGCCACAGAACAGCATATCAAGAAATACGATGAACAGAAATATCACATTATCACTGAGACTCCACAAATGTATCAAGATATTGTCAAACCTTATATTGAAACGATGAAAGGCGACAGAATCAAATGGGTGAAAAACATTCTATTCAATAACTACGAAGCTGACAAGATTGTCTACAAAGATGATGAATTGGTATTGTTGCCTGATATGAAATGGGATGGAGTGACTATGGAATCACTTTACTTGGTATGTATTGTGAAAAGAGAAGATATTTCTTCGATTAGAGACTTGGACAGTTCTCACATTGAGTATTTATCAAAAATTGCAGTGAAATTACGTAAAGAGACTTCGAAAGCTTATGATATCAAAGCCGATGAATTAAGGCTATTCGTTCATTATCAACCATCGTATTACCATTTCCACATTCATGTTGTCAGTATTCAACATCCTGGATTGGGTAACGGTATCTCTGTTGGGAAGCTGATATTGCTAGAGGAAGTGATTGAAGACTTGAAAATATTAGGATCGAGAAGCTACAAGGATAAAACAATCACATATGTTATCGGTGAAAATCATGATTTATGGAAATTAGGGATTGACTCAGAACATGCCAAGTGGCTTGATAGCAAGAAACTTTGTTGATAATAGATAGAAAGAAAAAATGCAATGGATGGGAAACTTGTATGCAAAATTTGATCATCTTCTAAGAAAGACGTACCAAATCAAAAACACAAATATTAATGAGACAAAGACAACTGGAGCGTATTGTCGCAATAATAAATCAAAATTTATCTTTTGTGTTGCCTTTCTGTATTTCTTCGATTCGTCCCTCAATCTGAAACTCAAATCGCTCATCTTATCCAAGGAATCTCCTCTATATAATAAGTCCTCAATATTTTTCGTCATGACTTTTTTCACATCTTCCAACTCATAATTCACTTTATCAATGTTGGATTGAGCTCTAGAATCTTGATAAACTTTTTTGGTCTTTGATAAAAATGAGTCAAACGACAAGAATTGATAAGGTCTCACATTAGGCTTTAGCGCTTCTGTACCATGAGAATTGTCAAATTCATTCGAAATTTCAGTCAAATATGAAAATGCCAATTTTCTTGAAAATGATTTATCACAAATGACAAAATAGATTATCGAGTTGACCATATTGTAATGAATTGTGAATTCCCCACTTTCAATAGACGCCTTGGACTCTGAGTTTGGGTTTATTTTGGTTACAATGGCTTTAATTTTCTTCTTTTGTTCAGCTAATTGTGGTGATTCATCTTCGTCAACACTTCCAGATAATGGGAGACCTATTTATGATATGTCAGTATTAAAAAAGTCTAAAAATCACCAAATCTAGGGATAACACCACATACCGTCATTACGATAAATGGCAGTCGATCTAACCATCGTTGTATTTATATATAGAAATCAATAACGTATACGTCAAAGTTGTTTTGTGTTTTTGTTATTTGCGTGTTAAAGAAGGTTGTAGACTGCCGATTAAGGTAATTTTCGTGTATTGCTCTCATCATCCATGTTTTTAACAGAAAGGGCGGGAGTCATTAGCAGCACGGGGTGGTGCCTTATCAGTGAGCTTGGAGCCCACCAGTGGTTATGGTTACGGATGGCCATACAATTATCTGGTGCTACGCTTCCATTTGGCAACTACTCTTATACAAATGTTCCACAAGGTAAAGAATCCGGCTCTTTGTGTGACAATTTTTTTTGGCATTGGGCAGTTAGAGCGGCTAAATACGTTTTGGGCCAAAATTGGCAGCGATCATATAAATAGTTATCAATCTGCTGTCTGATAAAGATATCTATCTGTATAGAGTCGTCAGTACACAAATACAATAACATAGTAAGACATGTCAACTACAGCTACTGAAATATCTAACGTTTCTCAGAGTGTTCCTTCTAAAGTTACGGCCACAACTTCAAGAGGCTACAAAGTTGATCAGCCACAAGGTTCTCTGGCTATCGCCAAGGGTGCTCCACATCCGCATACTATTCCAACCTTTGATGACCCATTAGAGAAAAGGGAATGGATGAAACAACACATGGCTGGGGCATTTCGTGTTTTTGGCAGAAAAGGTTATACAGAGGGAGCAGCAGGTCACATCTCTGTTAGAGACCCCGTTGACCCTGAAACATTCTGGATCAACCCTGTGGGCAAACATTTTGGATTGATCAAGGCTTCTGATTTGGTTCAGGTTGACAAGCAAGGTAACGTCATTGGTGGTGCTATGACTGCTGTCAATGCAGCTGGGTTTGCTATCCATTCAGCTCTTCATGAAGCAAGACCAGACATCAATGCAGCTTGTCATACCCACTCCATTCATGGTAAAGCATGGTCTGCTTTTGGTAAACCTTTGGAAATGATCAATCAAGATGCGTGTTCCTTGTTAAATATACAAGCCGTTTACAATGATTTCGGAGGTGTTGCCTTGGAAGCTGAAGAAGGTAAACTGATTGCGAAAGCTCTTGGAGATGAAGGGAGAGTGGCTATTTTATTGAATCATGGTTTATTGACTTGTGGTCAAACCGTTGATGAAGCTGCCTATTTATTCACCTTGACCGAGAGAACTTGTGAAGCTCAATTATTGGTCGAGGCAGCTGCTGCAAACGGATTGAAAAAAGTCATAGTTGGTCAAGAAGAAGCCGAGTACACTGCTCGTGTTAATGCTGATCCAGAAATGGCTTACGCTGATTTCCAACCAGATTTTGAGTATGAAATTTACCTTGACGACAGCTTTCTTAAATGAAGGATAAAAATTGTTCAACTTTAACGTTATATATAGTTAATTAGTATATTTATTAGTGATTTACCTGAATCATTGCCATGCAGTTTGTTGTAGAGAGTTCATATGCTCTTCATATTGGCTCAAAAATCTCTTCTAGCTTTGCTAACATGGATATATGTACAGTTTACGGATATTTCATCAGATGTGACAGATGTGGTAGTTACGCAACAGAGTTTGAAGCTTATATTCAACTCTATTTGATAAGGTTAACCGATGTTATTATTCGCGATCCAGTAGGATTTCGGGGATTTAGTTCCTGAGTGCATTGAGAGGTCTTTCTGTTGGAATCTCCAAATTCTAGTCCTGTACTCACCCCTTTGTATCTCAGCAAAAAATAAGTTTTAAATCCCAATCGAGCCTTTAAATAATTAAAAACAAAGGCCCTAAAACACAAGAGAAAAAAAAAATCTTAAAAGCAGATCATTCCATAAAGTAGGTGTGAAAGCAACTATTTATATACTATTTACAACCGTTGAACCTCAATCATATTTTCGATACTGCAAGTAGCTGTATATTATCATAGACAACATCATATCAATCAATTGAATTGTGCTGAGGGATATAATATTGAGTTTTCTTATACTTTCATTAGCATTGCTATTTTAAGTTTTTGAAAAATGTTAGAATCACTTGTTGCCGGTTTATTGAATAGATTTTTAGGATCATACGTTGAGAATTTCGATCCGAAGCAGCTCAATATTGGAATATGGAGTGGAGACGTCAAATTGAAAAATTTAAGATTGAAGAAAGAGGTACGTACAGGGCGCAGCTTATTTTAAACAAAAGGGAGTAACATATACTAACACATTCTCCATAGTCCTTGGATAGATTTAAATTGCCCTTGGATGTCAAGTTCGGTCACCTTGGTCAATTGACCATGCAAATCCCGTGGTCCAATCTAAAGTCGAAGCCTGTGAAAGTAGTTATTGAAGATGTGTACTTGTTGGCTTCTCCCATTATTGTAACCGAATACGATGAGGAAGAAGAGCATGAAAGAGAGTTGACGTTAAAGAAACAGAAATTGGAAGATTTGGAAATAATGAATAAATCAAAGCCAGAAACTGGTGCAGTCAACGATGAGGACTCGGCTAAAAACATGACTTTTACGGAAAACCTAGTTACCAAAATTGTGGACAACTTGCAAGTTACCATTAAAAATATACATATTAGATATGAAGATGGTTCAGTATTCACTGATAATCCATACTCGGTTGGTTTCACCTTGGCTGAATTGTCTGCCGTATCCACTGATGAATCTTGGTTGCCAACCTTTATAACCGGAATTACTGCTCATACCAACAAATTATTGACTTTGAACTCCTTTGAAATATACTGGAACACAGAGTTGAACTCTATTCACTCAGACAATACCGATGAGTTGCTAGAAAACTTCAAAAACATTATTGAAGTCAATTCAAGCTTGGACGGTGATACTCAATACTTATTGAAGCCTGTTTCTGGGTCAGGTCATCTCACTATAAATAAAAATGGTGCAACTGAGTCCGCTCCTCATATCAAGACTGAGCTTTTCTTTGAAGAGTTTGGGATCGACTTGGATAGTGAGCAATATAGAGACATATTATGGACTGCCTCAAAGTTTCATTGGTACACAAAGACCCAACAATTCAGAAAGCTTCGTCCTAAGGAAACGGTTGATGAAGCTCCTTTGGAATGGTTTAGATATGCTGCTAAATGTGTATTATCAGAAATCCATGAGAAAAATTACAAATGGACCTGGGACTATTTCAAAACAAGGAGAGATCAAAGAAAGGCATATGTCTCCTTATGGAAAACCAAGCTTGTTAACCCTGTGTTGCCAGCAGACAAACAGCTCGAGTTGGATAAATTGGAAGATGTATTATCATTTGAAGATATCAGATTTTATAGATCATTGGCCAAGACAGAGAGCAGGAAGGAGAAGTTGGAAATACAACAAAGTCATCCTGATTCTTCAACTCCAGGGCTGAACAAGGCGCAAGATGCCGGATGGCTTTCATCGTGGTGGGGTGGCAGCAAAGCCCCAGTTGCAAACGCTGATACTGATGAGAGTATTCAAATGACTGATGAGCAGAGGAAAGAGTTGTACGATGCAATTGAGTACGACGAACAGCAGTCTCTTGCAGAAGCTATTGATATACCAAAGGACAGAGTGAAGATGGAGATTGTAACTTCATTGAAAAGAGGAGCTTTGGCTATCAGGAAATTCAAAAAGGATAGAAATTTGGCAGAGATGATTTTTGAGGGTTGTCAGACTCAATTTTATCAAAGGCCAGATTCATTTTTAGCACGTTTTCAATTGCAAGAATTCAAAGTTGAAGACGGAACTGACTCCACATTGTACAAGCACATTGTTAGTGTTGAACAGCTTCATTCTGGAATACATTCTTCAGGAGAGTCTGAAGAAGACGTTGTTGAGCCATTTTTCCAAGTGTCGTTTGAAAATAACCCTCTTGATGGGTCCGCCGATACAGCCTTATCTACGAAATTAAGAAGTATGACCATTTTTCACAATCCAAAGTTCATTGAAGATATTGCAAAATTCTTCAAGCCTCCAAAGATACATCTTGATACCGTAGGTATGATAATGAGTGCCGCAGAATCTACTTTGGAAGGTTTAACAACTCAGACAAGAATCGGTTTACAATATGTTTTAGAAGAACACAAGACCGTAAATGTTAAGTTAGACTTGCAAGCTCCGTTGATCATTATACCATTGAACCCTGCCGATTGGTCGTCTCCAGTGGCCATTTTGGATGCGGGTCATATTAGTGTCATGAGTGATCTTGTCGACCCTCAGATTATCGACGATATCAAAAAGGCAGACTCAACAACCTATTCTCTGGGAGAATGGGAGAAGTTGAATAATTTGATGTATGATAAGTTTGAATTACATTTGCAAGATGCACAGATATTGATTGGAAGTAATATCAAGTCGACTATAGAACAATTACATAGCGAAAGCGACAAACCTGCTTTGATATTGGACAATCTTAGTATCAAGTTCCTATTGGAGGTCTCTATTCTACCTACCGCTTATAACTTGGCAAGATTTAAAATGGGAGCAGATATTCCTAGATTCAAAGCATCATTGAATGATTATCAGTACAAAGTCGTCATGCAATTGATTGACAAGGCTATTCCTAATTTTGACTTCGAAGAACTTGAAGAAGAGCCTTCATCAGCATTTCCGTCTTTACGCCAAAATGTTGGCTCTCCGCTAGAGGAGATTCATAGTGATGATGTATCTGTGGCATCAAAAGTTCCTTCTTCGACTAAAGACTGTTCTCTGAAAGATAAGCAGCATCTATTTGAGTTTTATGTCAACATTGATGAAATTCAATTGTCTTTATCCAGGTGTGCAGACTCGTCAACATTGTTGTCTGAGCCTTTGGTAGACGTTTATGGAAGTCATTTGCATCTTGATTATTATGAAACTGCATTGGATATGGGTGTTGACTTAGTTCTCTCAGATATTAGTATGGAGGATCATATAGTAGTTGCGAATGATGCCGAGTTCAAAAAGTTGATTTCTACCAATTTATCTCATATGGCTTCAGAGTCATCTGAAAATTTGGAGCATTTACTTCAGTTAAAATACAAGAGAACCCAAAGAATTGTAGAGTTCAATCAAAAAGAAATAGAGGTTTTCGATCAAGATGTTGATATTGATGTGGCTGCAATTAAATGCATAATCACCAGAAAATCTGTTTTGACTTTGTTGAACTTCATTTTGAATACTTTCACCGATCCAAACCCACCGGAAACACCAGCAGATGAATTGAGACACAACGCTGATGACCAAGAGGCTGCTCCTCAGAAGATGAATGTGCACTTGAACTTGGAAAGTATTATGATGATTTTGAACGATGACGGGATCAAATTGGCCACATTTGAATTAGATAAAGCTGATGTTAATGTCTTTATGGTCCCTGAGAAAATGAAAGTTGAAGCCAGACTTGGTGGACTTAAGTTGTATGATGAAATCGATAAGGGCCCTCCATCATCTTCTTCAATGAGGAATTTGATCACTATAGAAGGTGATGAGCTAGCAGAATTTCTGTATGAGACCTTTGACAAAGCAAACAACACGAATAATTTCAATTCTTTTGTGAAATTTCATACCGGTTCTTTGAAAGTGAATTTTATTGAGGCTCCATTTACACAAATTATAGGTTTCTTGAGCAAATTCCAACAGATGAAGTATGTTTACGATTCTGCTAGAGAAGCTGCTTTGAACCAAGCTAATAATATTGAGGATGCTAATAATATGCATTTCGATATCTTGATTCGCACTCCAATTATTGTTCTACCTAAGCTCGTTGAAGTCGAGAGTGAGCAGTATGACTCGGTCACTATCAATTTGGGGGAAATTTATCTGTGCAATGAATTTCTCACTAAAGACACCAGTCACATCAATTCAATCAAAGCTGGTATCAGGTCCACAAAAATCTTTTCTGATTTCAAATTTGGAGATTTACATCAACACTCGGAAATTATCAGTGGATTGGACATTAAGTTCTATGTGGATTATGTTGAAGAGTTCACGCCTCTGCGCCCTACCATGACAATCACAGGTACTATAGATGGTTCTGAAATTAAGTTGTCTGAACTTCAGGTGCAGTATTTGTTACAAATGCTGCAGAGCTTTTCCAGAGTCTTCAGTTCAGACTTGAATGAAACTCAATCCCTCTCAGAGTTGGAGGACGAAGCTGCAAATGCCAACCTCTCTCTCCAGAAATCCCCTGATGCATCAAGTGATCATCAGGTGGTAGCTACTAGCACCGAAAGCAATATCATCCCAGATGATCATTGCAAAGTGGATCTCACTTTCGATGTCGCTAATCTTTCTATGACGTTATTCAGTGGTACTGAAAACACAACCGACTTCTCTGATAAAGGATTGTCTAGATTTTCTCTTAGAGACACGGGTTTAAAGTTATCAATGAAGCAAGATGGAAATTACAAAGCTGAACTTCATATCAGGTCATTTGTCGTCGAGGACATCAGAGAGTCAAAGGATAACAAGTTCACAGAAATAATTCCTGAGATTGATCATGACTCCAATCAATTTGTGGCTTCAGTTTACTCGGAGGGAAAACAGGATAACAGATACACTTACGCAATGCTTTCTGTTGACAGCCCAAAGACTATACTTGCGTTGGATTACCTATTTGCTGTGAAAGTTTTTTCTGACATTGCTTTTAAAGCAGATGACTCTGTTGTGATGAACGAAGAAATAACCGAGAAAGCTTCAAGTAAGAGCTTGAATAGAAGGCCTTCGACGAACGCAGAAGCTCAAGCAACTACAAGCAAAGCTGTTGAGAAGACCGCAACTGGATCTTTTGGATTTACCATCAATATTGTAAACGCTTGTGTCATAGTTTTAGCAGATCCAAGTGCTTTTGACTCTGAAGCGGTGGTGTTCAAAGTAGGACAGGTATTGATTGCTCATCAAAATATAATGTCTTTCTCGGCCAGCAACGTGGGAATGTTCTTGTGCCGTATGAACCATTTTGATGATAACAGATTAAGAATTATCGATGACTTTTCCACTTCTCTCACAATTGATTCCAGAGGCTCAAATTCAACAACATTCTTGACACGTATTGAAGCGTCCGTTGACCAGCTACTAATGAGATTGTCCTTACGTGATATTCGTCTTGCAATGAAGATTTTCAACAGAGCTTCGTCCCTTTACAGTGATTCGGTACAAAGTTTTGATGAAAAATCCAGTGACGAGAATGACATGTTCCTATTCACCAAAGATTTCAAGACTAAACTTTCGCAATATGCTCCAACAATAGTTTCCAGTATATCAAGCATGTCCAGAGTGACAAACGCAGCTTCAGTTGATCCCGTCGTCATAGTGAAAGATGAGCATATGTTAGTAGAAATCCAGGGATTCAGATTAGTATTGATTGGTGATGTCCATGAGCTTCCTGTTCTTGATATGAATGTTAATCCATTCAGAATTGAGGCCAACAATTGGTCGACTGACTTGGAAGCAGATACCTCGATTGAATCATATGTTAATATCTTCAACTATTCTACATCTACATGGGAAGCTCTTGTTGAACCTTGGCCAATATCGTGTCATGTTTCTAGAATTACAGCTGACAAGAAACCTTCGATAATGGTGGATGTCTCGTCAAAGCAGTTGGCAGAATTGACAGTCTCATCGAGATCTATTGCGTTGTTGTCTCAAATCTTCTCCTTGCTCTCGGATGAGAAGGAGTTGAAACCAAGAGATGAAAATACGCCATACAGAATTTTGAATCAGACTGGTTATGAGTTAGATGTTTGGATCGATGACGGTACAGATTCTCGTCGGAATTTGACCAGAATCAAAAAAGATGAAGAAATTCCATGGCACTTTGAAGATTGGCGAACGGTTCGTGAAACGTTGAATATCGACAAGGAAAATGGTCTCGGTGTTGGAATAGTGGACTCTTCTTATGAAATAGTCAACAATATATCATTGAAAGGTGAAGGGGAAGAGTTATTCATGTTAAATCCTCCAATTAATAACGTTCACAATAGGCTATCGTGCGAAGTCAAGCTTAACGAAGATAAAGTGAAAATTGTTTCCCTAAGGTCAACAATAACTGTTCAAAACGACACTCTTGTCCCAATTTTTGTGAAAGTTAATCCAACGGGAGTCAGGACTTTTGATAACTTTCGCATTGAGCCCGGAAATTTCCATTCATTACCTATTGATGCCGTTTATTCGAACAACATACGCGTAAGACCAGACATTAAGACAAGCTATAACTGGTCCACAAATCTGATCAATTGGAGAGATGTGACCTCTAGCTCAGTGTCTATGGCATGTCCTCCTATGGACACAACCGATTCTACTGAGTTTTTCTTCCAAGTTGATGCTCAGTATGATAAGGATGAGCCTTTGGTTAAAGTTTATCCTCATATGAAGCTTGTTGTTTCCTCGCCGATAGAAATTGAAAATCTCTTGCCATATGATATTTCTTACAGAATATACGACAAGTCCTACAAGAAAGATTGGAAAAACTTTCTCAAAAAGGGCTCAACAAGTCCAGTACATGTCGTCACACTCTCACACCTTTTGCTTTTGAGTTTTCAACCGATCGATAGTGGATTTGATAAGTCAGAATTTGCTATAATCAATTCTCCTAGAGGAAGTGAATTCAAAGTGGATAATAGAATATTTTTAAAGAATAGAGATGGCCAAAAACTATTCCTTAATCTTCATTATAAAAATTCGAACAATTCTGGGGCAGGTGTAAAAATTTCAATTTATACCCCTTACCTTGTGTTAAATAGAACTGCGCAAGATGTGACCTTAGCCGATAACTACAATGTTATGAGATCAAAGGCTGCTTCAACAGTGTTGGAAGATGCATCTGGTCATGAGGTTGTCAAAACAAAATATCCCGAAATGTTTTCTTTTGAGAAGCTAGATAGGGCTAACAGAGCAGTTTTGAGAGTTGGAGATTCGGGTAAAAGTAAACCGATTGGGTTAGATGCAATCGGCCAATCATTTGACTTGACGTTACCAGTTTTCAGTGAACAGAATGAAATAAATGTTGGAGTTCATATTACTGAAGGGGAGGGTAAATACAAGCTTACCAAGATAGTCAACCTATCCCCAAGATTCATTATCAAAAATACCTTTAGTGAAGCTATACAAATCAAAGAAGTTGGCTCATCGAAGGAAACAATTTTGCAGGAAGGTGAAGCTTTTCCATTATATAATCTTCGTCGTGTTAAAGACAAGCAACTAATGTTCCGTTTCTTCGGGTCCGAAACACAATGGTCATCTCCATTCAGTATTTCTGATATTGGGCAAATCTATGTCAAGACTTTGAAGCAAGGGGTTGGTCATATATTGTTGAAGGTTAGCATTTTGATTGAAGAAGCCACGTTGTTCATCAATGTTGCTGATGCTAAGAATCAATGGCCATTTTCAATTCGTAATTTCAGCGATGAAGAGATCATATTTTATCAAAGTGATCCAAATATGGATGAAAATGGAGCACCGATTGATTCAAGTCAACCACCCTTTAAGCCAATTTACTACCGTCTTCCTGCAAAAAGTGTGATGCCTTACTCTTGGGATTATCCAGCTGGAAGCATAAAGGAACTCATCATCAGATCTCATGGTAGGGAGCGTCACATTCAATTAGCTGAAATCGGTAACTTACGTCCAATGAGGCTCCCGGCTACAGAAAATCGTCCGTCGGCTATCATTGATTTAAACGTTGTTGCTGACGGTCCAACTCAGTCGTTGGTGATAACCAACTATGATCAATCCACAAGTATGTATAAATTGAAGTCTGAACAAAGTAGTAGCACTGCCTCAGTCAATCAGGGAGAAAATTTTGAAACAATCGAAACTGATGACAACTACCATTCAAAAGTGATAGTGAGACTTGAAGGCTTGGGTATATCCTTGATTAATCACAGGTTGCAAGAACTTTGCTATACCACTTTTAGGGGTATTGAGCTCAGGTACAATGAATCTGATGTATATCAAACTTTGAGTATGAAGTTGAAATGGATACAAATTGATAATCAACTCTTTGGAGGCTATTTCCCGATGATTTTGTATCCAAGTGTATTGCCTCAATCTACAAAAGAAATGAATAATCATCCAACTTTCTCAGGATCCATATCCCGTGTGAAAGACAACTCTCACGGAGTTCAATTCATCAAGTATGCCACCGTTTTGTTACAGGAAATGTCTGTTGAGATTGATGAGGACTTCCTTTTCGCAGTTCTTGATTTCGCGAAAATCCCGGGAGCAAGTTGGAATCAAGAAGATATTGATAAACTTTGGAATGAGAGTTTGGAACTTCCAGAACCAACTTATCTCGATTCAGCCAGTGATGTTTACTTTGAAGCTTTGCACTTGCAGCCAATGCAAATGAATTTGTCATTTGTTCGTACAGAAAGAATTAGTGCAGAAGACAGAGCCAGCTCCAACAATCCACTAGTTTTTTTCCTTAATGTGTTAACCATGGCAATCGGTAACATAAATGATGCTCCTGTGAGATTGAATGCTTTGTTCATTGAAAATGTGAAGGTTCCAATTCCAGTTCTTGTTCAAATGATTGAGTCGCATTATGGCCAGGCATTTTTGTATCAGGTTCATAAGATTTTAGGATCCGCCGACTTTTTGGGTAACCCGGTAGGTTTGTTCAACAATATCAGTTCTGGTTTCATGGATATATTTTACGAGCCATACCAAGGATTCATAATGAATGACAGACCCCAAGAATTGGGAATTAGTCTTGCTAAAGGAGGTATCAGTTTTTTGAAGAAATCTGTGTTTGGATTTTCTGATAGTGTCGCTAAATTCACAGGATCCATGGCAAAGGGTTTAACAGTTGCAACGCTTGATAAAGATTTCCAAGAAAGACGTCGTTTAAGTCAACGTAGAAACAAACCGAAGCAGGCAACTTACAATTTTTCCAACGGGGCAACTTCATTCGTGGATAGTATCTCTTCAGGTATCACAGGTATCGCCACTGCTCCAATACAAGGTTCTAAACAGGGAGCCGCTGGTTTCTTGAGGGGGCTAGGTAAAGGAATGGTAGGATTGCCTACTAAGACAGCTATTGGTTTCTTTGATCTTGCCAATAATGTCAGTGAGGGTATCAGGAGCACTACAACTGCCTTTGATAAGGGAGGTTTGGAGAAAATCAGGCTTCCGCGTTACATTGGTCATGACAACATTATAAGACCATTTAGCGAAAGAGAAGCTCAAGGCCAGTATTGGTTAAAAGTTGTTGATGGAGGAGTGTACTTCAACGAAACGTATTTGGCACATGTTTTACTTCCTGGAGAAGAAAATGTTGTTCTTGTGTCATACGACCAAATATTAATGTGTTCAATTGTCACGTTAACATCAGTTTGGAGAGTACCATATGGCAATATCAAAAGTATCAGCTTAGAAAATACTGGTATCAAGATTGGTGTTAAACAGAGCAATTATGCAACTGATGGTCCTTTTATACCATTAGGGGATCCATCTAGTAGAAGGTTCATTTACTCCAGAATTGGTGTTGCGGTTCGTGAATACAACAAACGTTGTCAAGTTATCCTATGATCCCATTCATTCATTTATTTACAGTGTTGACCGTTGTTGCTTAATCTATATAGAAATTAGATTTTGTTATTCGTTTGTATCGCCAAGAAGACTCATTTCCTCTTTTTTAAATCGACAAATTTTGCTTCGCTTGTTCCTATTCTCTTCAGTAAACATGCCATGAACTGTTTAGAATTCTCTTGTTGGAAGGTCTCCATCAAGATTTTTCCCACACTTATGGAAGAGTTACCACTTGCACCGATTCTTAGCCTTTCTTTATCATCCAAGCGATATTTACCTGGGGCTAAAGATAATTCGTTGGTATCATCAACTGTTATATCATCTAAAATCACCCTTCTAAGATATGTACGGTTCCGCTTTTGTCGTCTACTGTGCACTGCACAATATTGGACGGTGAACAAGGATCCCAAAGCACAAAATCTTTTGTAAATTTGCCTGGCGGTGTTCGTCTCCCAATATATTTGCTTTTCAGGTGTTTCAAGTTTATGGGCATTCGAGAACTCAAATTGGCTTTTGATAGGTACTGGATCAATAAAGAGTTTATCCTCGATACATTTAGCTAAAGCATCGCCTCCTATTGTGCCTAATTTCTCAACTAAGGAATCGTAGTTATCTGTATCCTCGATCGGTATTTGGTTTTGTTGTAACAAAATATCGCCCAGATCAAATTTTGTTGGGTGTAAAGTTTGCACTGAAACACCAGTCTCTTTGTCATCGTTTATCAATGCAAATTGGATTGGTGATGAGCCGGAATATTTGGGCAAAGATGATGGATGAACATTGAGTCCTCCGTATTGCATCGAATCGATGAGCTCTGAGGGTACAAGTTTACCATAAGAAACTGCCACCAGTAAATTGAACGAGCAACTGTCTCGAAGCTTGAGTAATTGCTTCTTGTTATCGGCTCGGTGGATCTTGACACCTGGGAACGCTGACAGGATGGGAACGTCAGTTAATTGTTTCTTATACATCTTAGGCCGTCTTGCAACCAACTCTATAGAATTGATCAAGTCTGGCTTTTCCTGCTGCAACTGAAGCAACCGCTTCATTGAGAGTATACTGAACCTGTCCGATCCAAAAAACGCAATGTTCAATTTGACCATACTTTCCCTTTACAGCTCCTTGACAATCTCTTCAAAGATTCTTTGGCTTGGAATCGGAAAAAAATTTTATCTGCTGGTGTTTGTTTTTGTTTTTGTTTTTCTCTATGATGTTTTTGTTTTTATTTTATTTTGATTTTATTATTTTTTGTCTACGTACCGTTTTCAGGTACAAAACAGATTTAGAAGAAAACCGCTGTCCTTAGTTGACACAGAGAACGCAGTGAAGCAAACAGCAACATGTTGATGCTGAAGAGGATAGCTATATTGCTATCATCCACATTTATGTGTAAGTTGATCAATGCCTACCCAATTATGTCATCTGTAGGATAACATTTATTAACACGTTATGCAGCTTTGATAACAGGAACTTTGTACTTATATTCAGCGTTCAGTCCACAATTGGCCTTACAATTGAAATACTCTGCTTCAGACTCATCGTGTATAGTGATGACAGGATCTGTTGGCTCATTTATAGTGGGACCACCGGTAGGCTTGATAATAGACAACTTTGGATATGCAGTTTCGTTATTGCTAGGTGGGATCTGTCTTGTGGGAGGATACTACGGCTTACAATACCAATTCGATCATGTTGTGAGCAACGTGGCTTTGTCGAGTTTCTTCTTGTTTTTGATTGGGACTGGCTCCACTTTTATCAACAGTAGTTGCATCAAGAAATGTGCAGTTAATTTTCCAACTATAAGAGGCTTGGCCACTTCTTTGCCGATATCAATGATTGGTTTAAGTGCCTCATTTTATTCCATCATTGGATCAAAATTATATCCGGGTGACACTTCGGCGTTTTTGGGATTCTTGTGGATATCGTCCTTGGGAATATTCATCATATGTTTCCCATTCATATGCTCTTCCGAGGTTCACCATCACCCATATATTTCAGCAGGAAGAACATCGCTTGAATCGCAGTCCATCGAATTGGAGGAAATGAGAGCAGCTATTCCTGTGAAAAGCTTGCAACCAGTCACTTCGGTCAGCTCCATTTCTTACCCGAACACCAAGGTGCAGCCGCAGATAGATATTGATATAACAGGTGCAAACTTGCTCAAAAACATTGATTTTTGGTTGTTGTGCATTATTCTCTGCATCTACGCTGGAATGGGACAAATGTTTATTTATTCTGTGGGTTACATAGTCAAGGCCTTGTTTGGTGATTCCAAGTTCATATTAAGTTTCAATGACATAAAAGACTATGAAATGATATTGCAACAAAATCAGCAATTACAAGTGACGATGATCTCTGTATCAAACTCGGTTGGAAGAGTCGGTGGTGGTGTTTTAGGGGATATAATAACCAATAATTTCAACAGATCAAGATCATGGTTACTTGTACTTTCAACGCTGTGCTTAACTGCAAGCCAATTTGCACTTTATCTGAACAAAGACTTACATCATCTATGGTATATTTCAATTATAGTTGGATTTTTTTACGGGTTCAATTACAGCGTTTATCCAACTTTAGTCGGTGACAAGTTTGGCATGAAATCATTTTCTTTCAACTATGGAGTGGTTGGTATGGCCCCAATAATAACGAACTATTTGTTGAACAGACAATTTGGAATTGTGTATGACAGTCACATATCTAAAGTAGCGCTCACAGAGAAATCAGATTTAGTCGAAGGTGGTGTCATATACATCTGTGAATTGGGTAATCGCTGCTATAATAAGGTGTTTGTAATTACTGGAGTGTTGGCCATCATTGGGTTTATCTTCGTAAGTATTTTGAATTACAGGCAATTGCTCTTGGAACGCCATTTGCGCTCTGTGGTTGCAAAATTTACTTGAGCTGTTTCTGCTCTACTACCCGTTTATAGTTAGTATGTGCTGTAGTATATATATATAGATGATGCCCCTTAATGTGCAAATACTTTTCGATATATTTTTAAACTAACTTTTTTTTTTTAGCTCTTCACGAAAGGTGTTAGATGACCAGTTGTACTGATGGGAGACCAAGATATTAGCCATTTAAAACCACTTTCTGATTCCAATGCAATCACATCGAGATAAATATTCTGGGAGGAAGAAAAGCACAGACACAAGGCTGGTTGGATCAAAAAAGCAAGAGCTAACGCCAATAGATACGCCATCGGCAGAAGTACAAGCGAGGCAGGAGAGATTTAAGAACTTGAATAAACAATCACTGAATGAATTTGGATTGGTCAGTAGAGGTGAGGAAAAGAAATTGCAGACTGACTCTAAACTGAGGTATGAATACTTCAATACCATACAGCGGGAATTCATCAAGCATTGTTCTGAAATAAGTGGTAAGGAAGCTCTTAGAGACGAACTAGCCAATATCAAGGATGAAAATGCAATTAACTCTAAAAAGGATATTGACTGGGTCCTAATGTCACTAAGTGAGTTGTCTTTTGGCTTTTGAAATTCCAGCTGTACATTACTAACCGCCATTCGCAGGAAAGTTGAGAGAAGCCTTGTTGGCAGTGAAACCTGATGAGTTTAGCAAAAAAGTGTTTCTCTACTCTGCAAGAATATCTACAAAGATTGGAAGATACCAGACATATCTCCCCAGTATCAATTTTCTTTTGAATAATTGTGCAGAGATATTGTCGCCCTCTGAGTTTGAGGAAACTGCGACGTATTTGATACTACATACTTCCCATTTCAATAATGACAACATAAAGCTGTTCAAACTACTATACGAGAAATTGCCGAAGGCAAGGAAACTAAAAGAGATATTGGCATCCTGGTATAATCAAGATTACTTGAGTTGGAAGACCTTACGGGCAAGTTTGCAATATAATCTTGGGTATTACAAATTGATGAGGTTTGGGGAACACAAAATCTTAGCGCGGTACTTGAAAGATATAGAAAAGGCCTATTTACAATTTCCCAGAGTCCTGCTTGAAGACTTGTCTGGTCATAGCTGGAGTTCTCTTAAGCAGAACTACGATATCAATTGGGTGTTGAACCCGGATGATGATAAGATCACCGTCAGAGATAGAGTTAAGAAAAAAAGTGTAAATTAATTAAAAACAAAATTAAAAAAAAAGTCGCTGTAGTCCTGTTAATTGAACAACATAATAGTCAACAACGGTAAGAAAACAAGTATCGAATGACACCACCGGCCTCGAACCAGCAACCGGTGCAGCAACTTCAGACCATCAGTGAAGTTATTAGTATTGAAGAACTCCAAAAGAGAAAGTACAACTTGGATGATTTGACCACTGAATTACAACTTTTGAAGAACAAGATCTCAACATTGCGATATGAAATGATTTCTCTCATGAGACTATTGGCGACTGTAAATGAGGACCCCAACAATAAAACACCCAAGGAATTTTTCAATGATGTCCAAAATAAGGTTTTAACCTTGAAAGAAGATATAGACTCCTATCTTGAACGATTTAGAAAGATCGAGCCTTTAGTTTCATACGCGAAGAAGGAATCCGGAAGAGAAGATGAAGCCACGAACAACGTGACTCGTCTTGAAATCAAAATAGATCCTGCAATATTTTCTAATAACCAGTCATTGCTATCGAGTTCCCAGAGCACGGGTCAACAGCCTGATAACAATGGTGCTACTACTACAGCTACTACCTCCGCAAGAGGGGGACGGGGAGGTACGTCGAAGAGAGGATCAGCGGCAACACGGAAACCTCGAGGGGGTAGAGGTGGCTCAACAGCATCTCAAAGACAGAATAGTAGAGGCGGTTCAAAGAGCGGTCAGACTCCACAATCAGCAGAGTACCTTGGAGCTACCCCATCAGAACCTATACTACTATAGTGTGTACTAATATCAATTTGACCGTTTTGGGAAACGGATTTGCTTTTTTGGCTTTTTTTTTTTCTTGAGTCATAATACTGATTTGGACGACAACTAGATTATATACAACTAATACTAATAGAGAGAATATGTCACTGGGTTTAAGAGAAGCCTTTAGTAAGTGTAAGAGGGAAGGCCGTAATGCTTTGGTAACATTTACCACAGCTGGTTTCCCTACAATCGACGATACTGTACCAATTTTACAAGGTTTGCAAGCTGGTGGGGTTGATGTCATTGAAATGGGTATTCCCTTTTCTGATCCTATCGCAGATGGTCCAACTATACAAACTGCCAACATCAAGGCTTTGGAGAATGGTGTGTCTGTTGACTTGTGTATCAAATTAGTTGCCAAGGCTAGAGCAGCTGGTGTCACTGTTCCAATTATCTTGATGGGTTACTATAATCCTATATTAAGATATGGTGAACAAAAAATGATTCAAGATTGTGCTAAAGCTGGTGTCAATGGTTTCATCGTTGTCGACTTGCCACCTGAAGAAGCTCTTAAATTCAGAGGTTACTGTTCTGATAGTGGGTTATCATATGTTCCATTAGTTGCTCCTTCCACCACTGATGAAAGATTAAAAGTCTTGTCACAAATTGCTGACTCTTTCATATATGTTGTTTCAAGAATGGGTACCACCGGTGCCACTGGTACCATCAGCAATACAATTGCTGAATTGACTTCCCGTATCAGAGCTTTCAGTGGTGAAACTCCATTGGCTGTTGGTTTCGGTGTAAGTACAAGAGAACATTTCCTCACCGTAGGAGCTGCTTCTGAAGGTGTCGTTATCGGAAGTAAGCTTATTACTGTGTTGGGAGAATCACTGCCTGGTAAAAGAGGGGATGCTGCTAAAGAATACGTTGCATCTATCTTAGGTGATGATTTCAAACCACACCCATCAGCAACTCCAGTGCCAAGAGAAAGTTCCATTAAAAAACAATCAGAACCAGATTTCAATGAAAATCACAAGTATAATCCAAGATTCGGTGAGTTTGGTGGTCAGTACGTTCCAGAAGCCTTGCATACATGTCTTAATGAGTTGGAAAGAGCTTTTGAATCTGCTACAGCTGATCCAGAGTTTTGGGAAGAATTCAAATCATTATACCAATATATTGGTCGTCCATCTTCATTCCATAGAGCTGAAAGATTAACTGAATACGCCGGTGGTGCTCAAATTTGGTTGAAAAGAGAAGATTTGAACCATACTGGTTCTCATAAAATCAATAATGCTCTTGCTCAAGTCTTGATTGCAAAGAGATTGGGCAAAAAGAAGATCATTGCTGAAACTGGTGCTGGTCAACATGGTGTCGCTACTGCAACAGCATGTGCCAAATTTGGTTTGAAGTGTACAGTCTTTATGGGAGCTGAAGATGTTAGACGTCAATCTTTAAACGTTTTCAGAATGAAATTGTTGGGAGCAGATGTCGTTGCTGTTACCAATGGTACTCAGACTTTGAGAGATGCCACTTCTGAGGCATTCCGTTTCTGGGTTTCCAATTTGGAATCAACTCATTATGTTATTGGTTCTGCCATTGGTCCACATCCTTATCCAACTTTGGTCCGTACATTCCAAAGTGTTATCGGTAATGAAATCAAAGAACAATTTCTGGCTTTGAATGATGGTAAATTACCTGATGCTATTGTCGCATGTGTTGGTGGTGGATCCAACTCTACGGGTTCATTCTCCCCATTTGAACATGACAAATCAGTCAAATTATTAGGTGTTGAAGCTGGTGGTGATGGTATTACTACAAATAGACATTCTGCCACTTTAACTGTTGGCCAACCAGGTGTCTTCCATGGTGTAAAAACATATGTCTTGCAAGATGAAGATGGACAAGTTCATGATACCCATTCTGTTTCAGCTGGTTTGGATTATCCAGGGGTTGGTCCAGAATTGGCATCATGGAAGGACAGTGGTAGAGTTGAGTTCATTGCCGTCGATGACTCTCAAGTCTTGGAAGGTTTCAGACTTTTGTCACAATTAGAAGGTATTATTCCAGCATTGGAAAGTTCCCATGCCGTTTATGGTGCCATTGGGTTAGCTAAAAAGATGAGAAAGGACCAACATTTGGTGATAACAATATCAGGAAGAGGTGATAAAGATGTCCAAAGCGTTGCTGAAGTATTACCAAAATTGGGTCCTAAGATTGGCTGGGATTTGAGATTTGAAGATGCCTTGGTCGATTAATTGATATAAAATCAACGACGTTTTTATAGCTGTATCAATTTTTTCCTTACCAAATAAAAATAAAAAAGATTACTGATTTAGATCACGCCAATAACTTTCTGTAGAGGAACAATTGGGAAGCGATTAACCGATGAGAATATAGTGAGAAGTAATGTCATGGCCAGTTACAAAAGATCTGGGGGTTCAGCTTGGCTATGGGCTTGAAGGAAGTCTTATCTACAGATCCAACTCAAATGGTAAAAATTTAATATTCGCGAAGGATCGAAAACCAGGTATCAAGCTACATTCGGTACCCAAGAAAACCAAAATTTTAATCCGAGCACAACGCTCCGTGGAAGAGTTGATGCCTCTTCTAGAGGCACCGTTAAAAACGACTGATATCGAAGTGCCCGAAGATTTGATCAGAGAGTTGGGGAAGGAATCTGACATTCTACTGCATAATATCGTATATGATCCAACCGTTAAACAGTTGATGTCTATTGGTAGAACGAGATTGAACAAAGCAAAGGAGAAATCGATGAGGGCTATTCTGGTTGCCGGAGGGGAGCTGGGAAATTTGTTAATTGTATCTTTGATAGCGGTTAACAATAATATTGATGTCGAACTCTTGTCAACTGTTTCACTTGCACTTCCTTCCATTATAAAGCAAGTCGTCATCAATGACTTGTTTGACTCACCTGGTAAGTATCCGACTCCTTACATTCTGGTCAAATCGGAAACCACTCTTTATATTGTCAAGCTTTGGATCACCCGCAAGCATGGCATTAAGTTAACTCTATTCAACGAGTTTGAATTTGAAGCTACCATTGCTGACGTTTGTTTCAATCCTTGGGATCCAGTTCAGTTTGCCACTATTGATATTTATGGAGTATTTGCTATATGGGCAATCGCAAAGACGCCCGAACCGGAAGGTGGGGCTACCAAGCCGCGATTAAAAACCTCAGCTTTGATGGTAAACCCTGTTGAGCTTTCTTCTTTCAAAATGTTGGCTTGGGGAAGTGATACCAAGTCACTTTTCATTATTGATAGGTCTAGTGTCCAGTTGTTTAATTCACTCACCAAGGATACAAAAACAATTTTGGTTCTGACTTCATTTTCGTCAATCAAAGATTATGTACAAATAAACCAAGAACATTCTATATTATTGACATCAAAGGAAGTCAGTTTACTTCAAGTTTATAAAGGGGGATTCAATAGACTCATCTCGTGGAAACATTCACTCGATGCGAATGACCCTTCGTTGAAAGTCCGAGTCGCCAATTTGACAAACCTGAACAATGGTTTTGCTCTTTATCATTGTACTATATTTTCGTCATTCAACAAGTTGAGCATCAGCCTTCAGTTTGGAATGCAGGATGGCTTTTTTAAAGTGCTCGGTGATCCATATATGTCATTGTTTGAAGGAAATTCCTTGACTAAAGATGTTCTTATCCTCCCTTTTATCGAATCCGATTTGTTTCCCTTCAAAGATCGTGATCTCATCCAAGATTCAAACGTTCTGTCGGAAGATGATGAAGTCAATTTTATTCGTTTCAGGTTAACCACCGAGATGGAGTTATCAGCTGATTACTTCAACTCAAGGAAACATGAGAGCTCTTCTTCACCCTCTCCTGAACTTACACCAACTAGCAGGGAGGCAAGTAAACTCCCTTCATTATCAAAAATCAGTTTGACACTTGACAAAGTTTTCAAAAAACTAAGCAACTTTTCAAATGATTTAGTGTTCGATATTGGAGGAAGTCAAAGCGAAGAAATCCAGGGTCTTGCTTATCATTTGAGTTCTAGATTGGATGAGTACATCGCGGGTAGTAAAATCGAGGCTGAAGACTTATCTGCTCCTCTTGAATTGATATCAGGACTTCGCGACATAGATGAAGTCGACTCAATGATTGAGCAGTTGACCGAGCATTTTTCTGAAAAGGGATTGGTGTTTAGCACGAATTTGACATTCACCACCACAGATGGTTCAAATGAGAATCCAGTTAGGCTGGCGTACCAATGGTTGAAAGAATCTAGTTTCGACAGTCTGGACATAATAAATGAGTCGGCTATCATGATTGCTCTATCTCTGATCACATTCACCTCAGAAGGCAGATCTGCATCTTTGATAGAGTCTTTAAGTGAGGTACTCCCAAAGGATATCAAGCAAGTTTTCCTGGACTGGGGTCATGAAGAAGATGTGGAACAGCAAGTCCCAGATGCTTTCACTATTCCATCTTCGTTCATGATGCCGTCTATAAATGTGTCCCAGCCAAATACACATCAGGTTTCTACATTTGCTACCCAGTTACTTGTGAGACCAACATCTGATTCTCAATCATCCCAGGGAGGTTCGCAACCGGCTTTTGCTGCATCACAGGTGGAAAGAGGTGTTCATGGAGGTAGAACAGCCTCAAAGAAGAAGAAGAAAAAGAGGTTGGGAGGTTTTGCTTAGTTCCAGCTGTCGTCATTTGCATTATATAACCTTTGTATTATAACAGTCATTAATTTCATATATCATTTGCTAGGAGAAATTTTGTACTCTGTTCTGTAAAAAGCTGTTTGTTTGTAAGTCTTTCAGTCTTATACTGCACACGTAGGTACTTTAAAAAAAAAGTGAAAAAAAAGCGACAGCTATGACCAGGTATAAGGTTGAAATGCTTAGGACATACCTTTCAATTGTGCTACTTTGCGCTCTGCTGGTAGCAGGGAGCTTGTATGATCTAGATGAGAGGCTAAACAGCTCATTGCTTTGGGGCCCTTATAGACCCAATTTATATTTTGGGGTCAGACCAAAAATTCCACATTCTTTGTTATCGGGGCTAATGTGGTTCAATGTCGATGATTATCAGGGAATAGGGAGAATGCGTCATGCCTGTGATCAAAATGATGACATGAGCGGATTTGGGTGGGTCAAGTACGATCCAAGACTGGGTGGAAGAGAAGTCATCAAGGACAACGAGTGTAACATAGATATTGTAATTGATTTTGTGAAGAATGAAGAAGGTAACTGGGGTGCTGAGATCAAAGGTATTCCAAAGAAAGGACACGAGCATGTTAAGACTTCATTGGTGTTTTATACTGGCTTAGAAGGAGAAGGTCTGTTGACCAGTCCTGCGACTGCTGACTCATTAGTAGGTGATCTTGAGCTCATTGGGTTTTCTGATCAGTTGGGTGGAGGATTTACTGTTACTGTAAGTGAGGGCTCAGCAAAGAACAAAAAGCCTCAATCTAAAAGATTGGTGAGATTGAATTTGGACCCAGCAAAGTCTCACTACATTTCATTACATGTTCCGGATGACAATGTATGGATGGCCAGAGACATATTTATGACTCTTTTGCAAGAATCAATTCAAGAATTGAACGTTGAATATGAGAACCTTCAAGAGATACCTCCAGAACAGTTGTTTACTATCAGAAGCATGAATGATTTCAGCGGTAATTTGCACTTTGTGCAAAAGACATTTGAAGGTGGTTTCAAGTTTTTCATAACATTCAACAAGGATTTTACAGATGATCAAATAACTGCAATGAATATTGAAGAAAAGCTGAAAGTAGCCATCAACAACTTTGACAAGAAATTCTCTGAAAAATTTCAGTTGCAGCCTCCTTTCAATGACAAGAAACATGAAAAATTTGGGAAGGAATTTCTTTCAAACTTATTAGGTGGGATTGGTTATTTTTACGGAGACAGCCTTGTTGACCGTGACAACAAATTAGATGAAGTGACTTTTGGATCAATAAAATTGAATGGAGAGTTGGAGGATCCTCAAGAATTATTTACATCTGTTCCAAGTCGTCCATTTTTCCCCAGAGGATTTTATTGGGATGAGGGTTTCCATTTATTACCAATTCTGGATTTTGATTCTTCATTGGCTTTGAGTATTTTGAGAAGTTGGTTCAATTTGATTGATGAAGATGGTTGGATTGCCAGAGAACAAATCTTGGGTCCTGAAGCTAGAAGTAAAGTTCCTGAAGATTTTCAAGTTCAAAATCCAAATATTGCTAATCCACCCACGATGATGTTAGTATTTACGAAATTATTGGAAGAAGCCAAAAAGACTCACTCAAACCAATTGAGGCTGAATGATGATAACTTTGATTACGGTGGTTTTGACTCTATGGACTTATCGGATGCTTATTTAGAAAATCCAAGTTTGTTAATACTGTATGCCAAAGAGGTGTATCCAAAATTACAAAGGCACTATGAGTGGTTCAGACGTACTCAGCGTGGAGAATTGGAGGAATTTGAAAGACATCCTACATTCCCTGTGGAGGCTTATAGGTGGAAAGGTAGATCAATCACTCATTGTTTACCGAGTGGATTGGATGATTATCCAAGAGCTGAGAATCCTGATACTGCAGAACTCAATGTTGATCTAATATCTTGGATTGGTGTTATGACCAGGTCTATGAAGACTATGGCAGAATTATTGGACAAGAAAGATGATGCTGCTAGATATGCAAATATTGAAAAGGGGATCACTCAAAATATTGAAGACTTACACTGGTCAGAGGTTGAAAAATGCTATTGTGATGTTACTCTCAATGATGCTGAAGAAGATGTGTTTGTCTGCCATAAGGGTTATGTCTCGTTGTTTCCATTTATTCACAAGTTGATCCCTGGCGATTCTGAAAAACTTTATCATGTTGTCAAGATGTTAAGAGACCCAGCGGAGTTGTGGTCTGATTACGGAATAAGATCTCTCTCAAAATCCAATGAGCTCTTCCACACCGGTGAAGATTATTGGAGAGGAAACATATGGATAAACATAAACTATTTGGTCTTAGAGGCCCTTCAGTATTACGCTGAGGAGCCTGAAATCAATCCAAAACTTAAATTTCTTATGGGTATGACTTACAAACAATTGAGAGAAAATTTGGTCAACAATATCTATAAAGAATGGAAGAGAACTGGCTACGCTTTTGAGCAGTATCAGGAGATTGATGGTCAAGGTACAAGGACTAGACACTTTTTAGGATGGACTTCGTTGGCTGTTTTAATAATGAAGATGCCTGAAGAGATCTAATGAATTTTATGATTTATATATAACATTATTTTTTTTTTTGGAATTGTATTTCCGCGTATAGAATTTCAAAAAATCAATCACTTTTATATCTTTATTACTATTAATCTCATAGCAGGATAATCACGATAGAGAAGTGACACGTAAGCACTGCTCAATCATCATTTTGATAGTTCAATGCCACCGAAGAAACAAAAGGTCTCCAAAACGGAACAATGCACTGGTGAAGAAGGTTAGTTGAGTTTTGGTTTTCATAACATAAAGGGGGTTGAAATTGATTAGATTGATCAATTTTACTAACATCATCAACAAAGCCGAGTCTTTGATCTTGAAGTACTTGGCCGATCAGTATCGGCCGTATTCCATTACTGACATCATCATGAACTTGCACAATCAGGTGAATAAACAAAATGCCTTGAAAGCCCTTGAAACCCTTGTAGAACAAGGAGAGATCGTTAGTAAGACATATGGAAAGTTATCATACTATGTCGCTAAAGAAGTAAAGAGTGAAGTAGGATCAGAAGCAGTTACATTGGAAATGATCAATAAGCGTAGAGAAGAGTGTGAATGTGGCGAGAAGGAGCTTCAGGAGCTTAACCAAGGTATGTACAGTTTCTTAAAAAGTACAAGAACGAAAAAACTAACAGTTATGGACCCGTGATTTCTCTGCAGAATTACAAGATGTATTGAAAGAGGTTTCCAATGAGGACCTTATAGTTCAAATTGATCTTCTGGAAAAGAGAGAAGCAGAGTTGGAAGACAGTATAAAAACACTGACCCTTACATCACGTAAAGCGGAGACCAACATGGTGAATCTCCCAAAATTGAAAATGCAGCTTGCTCAAGTTGAAAAGAATCATAAGCTGAGGAAGAAGAATGTATGTGGCAAGTTGTGATTACCTCAAATTAACGAAAACACCTTTACTAACAATCAAGTGACTAACGAGCAGTTTACTGATTTTAAAGCATTATTGAAAGAAAATGTAGACGATTATGAAAAACTTATGGTGAGTAACTTTGCTTTTACTGAGTTTCAACAATGACAAATGACTAACGAAGATCCAACTAAACATTAGATGAAGATGGGTGTTGAGGAAATAGAAGGAGCTGATTAAATTGATTATCATTACGCATAAAGCATTACATTAGGGCTTTATACCCTAGGCTCTAATATTTCACATCTTAACACCGTTTTAGTGCTTCCTTCTCAAATGCTCCTGAAAAAAAAAAATGTTTAAAAAAAGTTTTCTTTTAAGAAGAAGGATCTCTTACTAACAACTATACAAAATGGTATGTAAAATTTGATCCATATGGAGAGAAGGAGAAAAGAAGTCAAGTTCAAAAGTGGTTGAAATGCTCATATGTGATGTTTCAGGGATTATTCGACTTGAGTGTTAATTAGATAATGCATATAATGGATATGATTAATCTACTTGTACAATATTCTTTTCCAACTACTTCATTTAACAATATCTTTTTTTTATTCGACCACGATTGTCTGATACTAACTATTAAAATGAATGTTTAGGCTCCAAAAGGAAAGAAGGTTGCTCCAGCTCCATTAGCTAACAAGTCATCAAAGGCTTCTAACAAGAACCCATTGACTGAATCAACACCAAAGAACTTTGGTATTGGTCAATCAATTCAACCAAAGAGAAACTTGTCAAGATTTGTTAAATGGCCAGAATATGTCAGATTACAAAGACAAAAGAAGATCTTATCATTAAGATTGAAAGTTCCTCCAGCTATTTCTCAATTCTCAAACACTTTGGATAGAAACACTGCTGCTGAATCATTTAAATTATTCAACAAATACAGACCAGAAACTGCTGCTGAAAAGAAGGAAAGATTAACCAAAGAAGCTGCAGCTATTGCTGAAGGTAAGACCAAGGAAGATGTTTCATCAAAACCATTTGTTGTCAAATACGGTTTAAACCATGTTGTTTCCTTGATTGAAAACAAAAAGGCTAAATTAGTTTTGATTGCCAATGATGTTGATCCAATTGAATTAGTTATCTTCTTACCAGCTTTATGTAGAAAGATGGGTGTTCCATATGCCATTATCAAAGGTAAGGCTAGATTAGGTACTTTAGTTCACAAGAAGACTTCATCAGTTGCTGCTTTAACCGAAGTTAAACCAGAAGATGAATCTGCTTTAGCTAAATTAGTTTCAACTATCAATGCTAACTTCACTGAAAAATACGAAGATAGCAGAAGACACTGGGGTGGTGGTATTGTCGGTCCAAAAGCTCAAGATAAACTTACCAAGAGAGCTAAAGCTGCTGATGCTGCTATCAAGGCTTAAGTGTTTTGTTAAAAAATTTCTCAATAATAATTTTTCAAATCATTTGACGTTTGTTCCCTTGTAATTTTAGAAGCTTTATTCTTTAAAGTAAACTTACAAAAATTGAATAATAATTCGCAAATTTAATATAAAAACAATTGTTGTAGAATAAA
>JAJLSN010000255.1:0-134764 GCA_030567655.1 Nakazawaea ernobii
GTTGTTGTTGTTGATTAAATTCATTAAATCAAAGGTGATTCAAAGAGCACAGACAACAAAAGAGATGATTTCGATATTCTCAATTCTCAGTCGGCTGTATTACTCTCTCTTGTCTTTTTTCTACCAACAAAGTCTAAACATTGTGGTGCTAGGATTCCCTAATAGTGGGAAAAGCACATTTATTAACATCTTGACAGGAAATCAATTTCAAATAGATACAATACCTACAATTGGAATAGACTTCAAGTACCACAAGATTGAGAGCTCAATACTAAAGATTTATGATATATCAGGACAGGAAAGATTCCAATCTACCTTATGGAGAGAATATTATCAAACAGAGGCTGACATGATAATATATGTCATTGATTTAAGTGACGTTTTGAACTTGAGAAAATCAAGAAAGAAGTTGATTGAAGTCTTGTTGGATACTCAAGACAGAAATATTCCAATAATGATCCTAGGTAACAAAACTGATTTGTTGAAAGAATCCGACTTTACCAATTTGGCAGAAGATCGAATCAATGAGATACCGAACAATAACTTAAATAACAGTAACCCCAGCACTGCCAGTTTCGAGCAAACTAACAAAGTTGAATGCTTTATGAACTTCTTAGGGCTAAGACAAGAAACACAGGAGAAGTTCGTTTTGAAAAGGAAGATTTCAAACCCAAATATAAATGAAGCTGCAAATGATTTAGAAACAACAGGAACAAAGAAAGCTAATAATAACAATAACAATAAAAAATTAATCATTGAACACAATGAAGAAGAAATAATAGAGTTTTATCGAGATCTCGGAGTGTTTTTGATAAGTTGTAAAGACGACAAGGACATAACAGAACCGGTCAGTTGGCTCATGGGAAGATAAATATGTCGCGGTCGGATTTCTCCGAAAAAGATTTTTCATCTCCTAGGAAACTGTGATCTCTCATCAAGACAAGACCTCAAGAGCTTTTCCACATGGGATCAAAACTTTTGAGACCCGTGCATATTGCAGATCACAGGTGAAGACGTGCTTTGCTTAAATCGTTTCTCATTAGGGTTTTCAACTTAAAATTGATTGGAAAATAAACAAGTGTCGGTGGTGGGTGTGATCATGTTTTACCCATTACCATAACCCATTCTCAATGGGAAAAAAATAAAGTCATACATAAATAGGGTGTATAGTGTCTAACAGTTAGTTCTCGTATATCTCCCACTCGGTGTTGTGTAGCTCTGTATTGAAGGTACTAAGCTTCGGTTGAATCCGTTCAAAGTGCAAACCTTTTTTTTTCCAGCGGTGCTGCTGCTGCTGCAAGCAAAATAAAAATTATTTTCTATTTAAACAGAGATAAGCATGTTTCTGTGCAGTTTTTTTTTTTTCATTTATATATTTTACGAATCTCCTTTATATCATTCAATTGTTGTTGTGTTCCCAATTAGAGACTCGGTATAGATATATATATATATATTCAAAGTCACACACACAAACAGAATGATCTACGACTATCAAGTTCCTAAAAACAAGAGAATCTTCCAGATAATATGTGCAATTGTATGGTGTCTATTTTCTGGAGGTCCAATCTTTGGATTTGCAGCTTTGAAACCAATTTTGATCAAACAACATATTTATGAGTCTTTATGTGACTTGGACACTGAAGGAATGATGTTTTTGGAATCATCTTCCAATCTGGCTAAATGTGCTACTCAAGATTTGAAATTGAACATGATGTTCACCGTGGGTGCAGTATTAACCAATGTCACGGCGTTACTCATTGGATTTACATTAGACAATTATGGACCAAAAGTTTGTGGGTTAATTGGATCATTCTTCTTATATCTTGCATGTTTGATTTTCATCTTTTCATCCAAGATCACGTTGTTTGATCCTTATTTATTCGGATACGGTTCGATGGCCCTTGGTGGACCATTTGCCTATATTTCATCGTTTCAATTATCAAATGCCTTCCCGGAAAGATCTGGTACCGTCTTACTGTTATTAACAGGTGCATTTGATGCTTCATCCGCTTTGTTTTTCATTTACAAATTGGCGTTCAATCATTTTGATTCTTCCATTCCAATTGAATCTTTTTTCAAACTCTATTTATTAGTTCCTACATTCATGACATTGGTTCAGATTTTTATAATGCCTAATGAATCTTATGGTATTGCTCCAACAAATGAAGTTCATCAAAATGAGGAAAATCTCATCAATGAAAATACTGCTTTATTAGATGCAGATGTTCAACAGCAGCTTTCAAACCCAGCAAGAAGAGACTCCATAGGTGATGCTCTCAAGGCTTCTTACACCGAGGAAGTTGAACAAGAAGAAAGTCATCATGTCAAAGGATCCGTATTTGGAGTGCTACATGGATTTGACACCCTGTACCAATTTAAATCGTATTGGTTCATACTTATGGCTTCATTCACCACTATACAGATGTTGAGATTAAATTATTTTGTTGCCACCATATATACACAATACACTTATTTATTGGGTGCAGAAACTCTGGAAACTTTAAACAAGTTTTTCGATGTTGCATTACCATTGGGTGGTATTATCTCAATTCCATTTGTTGGATTGTTTTTAGATAATTGCACTACATTTGTCGTTCTTTCCGGTTTATTGCTGTTCTCCTTGGTTATAGGTATCATGGGAGTCATACCTTCTGTGTATGTTGGTTTTGTTCATATCCTGATATTCGTGGCTTATAGACCATTTTTCTACACTTCAATTTCCGATTATTGTGCTAAAGTCTTTGGCTTCAAGACATTTGGTAAGATGTATGGAACCATCATGTGCGTTAGTGGAATTTTCAACTTTGCTCAAAGTCTTTTGGATAAGGAGACTCATACTAAATTTAACATGAACCCAGTACCAATAAATCTTTTCTTGGTCGGTCTCACACTAATCATTGGAACCATAACAACTCTTTATGTCCGTCATCAAGCGCTTATCTACAATGATAAGAAGCAAAGATTGGACAGAGTCGTTGCTGCTGTTTCAGGTAATGACACAATTGACGCTTAGACATATAATTTGTATATAATAAAGTAGTCAATTTTAGCTTTTTTCCAGATGAAAAAAAAAAAAAATGAAGTTCTTTCAAAGCTGTAGATACACATACATACAAAGAAACAGTAAATACAACACTTTTAACATATTCATTGGTAGCATGGACTCAAGGACTATCCGTATAAGTAAGTTATTCTTTTGCAATTGACCAACCATACATCTACTGACTAAAATTTCACCATAGTCAATCTCCCGAAAGATATCAATGAAGAGGACTTGCTTAAGATCTTGATACAATTTGGAAATATAGTCTCAACAAATTATAGTAATGATAAGAAATCGGTGTTGGTGGAATACCAAGAGAGTGACGATTCCAAAGAAGCTTTAGAGAACCTTCAATACTATAAATTTGGTGATAAGAACTTGATTTGCTCTTATTACAAGGTACTGGAATAGTTGATGATGATATTGTTGAATGTGCTCTGAAAGTCGAAACATAGCTTACTAACCATACCAAAGGCGGTGTTATCAAAGCCAAGTAAGCTATGCAATGACTTGATGTACTGGAGCTGATCGTGGACTCAGTCTTATATAGTTGTACTCTTCCAGTGAAGGTGCTGTTTCTGATGCAGTTACAGAGATTGAACAGAGACCACACTTTGACAAGCGCATTACCGATTGGGTAGCTCTTAGTTTGGGCTGGTCTGTTGTACCCATATATATCTATCTATATATATTCTCATTAAAAGTTGGTATTAGATCTAGATTTGGAGCCGTATCATAAATGGGTAAGTTGGGCAAAAAAAATAAAAAACAAAGAGAGAGCACAAACAAGCCTTTTGAACCAAATGGCTGGCGGTTGATAAACAGGGAACAGTCTATGACACGTTGAGTTTAGCTCATGGTATCCGATCAGTATAGAGTAGTAATGATCTAGGGATGCTACTTTCGAACATCTGATCTCATCACAAAGACCGAATTTTGTTGTATAAACTGTAATTACGCACATTTGCCCCTTTAGGCTTTTATTGAAAAGATAAAAACCTATAAAACGATAAGGAATTGCTCGTTTCCACAAAGATTGTAAATTAATAATTGTATTTTACAAGAACAAACAGTGATAGTTCATGATGGTGCAAGACGATCTCACCAAGTCACCCCGTGCGGAGACCAGGGTGCTTGACGATTCAGGATCTTTCAAAAACTACGCAAGAGCTGATGAATTAACAGAGCAAGCGGCGATGGAGGTTTATGATTCTATAATAACGGATGAGGATGCCATTGATGACTCGGAAGAAGTAAGATGGTTGAGACATGAAAGATTGGCTCACAAGAGTTTGCATTGGTCAAAGAGACCATCGTTGTTGATGGCTATTATCGTGTTGGCACTTACGGGGTTTTCCGAAGGTTTATCAATGCTGTCTGAATTGGATTTAATGATGAAACTTATTTGCAGGTCACAAACTAATGGAATTTCTGATGAGATTCCAGAATTATCAGCTTGTGACCGACTGGCAGCACAGGTTACGCTTTCGAAATTGGTACAAATTAGTAATATTGCTGGCGGTGCTGTATCGATAGCAACCTCAAGTCAAATCGGACAACTATCAGATATTCATGGCAGGAAACCATTGATCATATACTGTTTGGTTGCCCGAGTACTATCCTTGGTATCAGATCTTTATCTTTTAGGTCCGAATGGACCCAAGTTCAGTTTTATACTCTTTACGTTAAACAGTTGCGTAATTCCTTTGGCAGGAGGTCACAGTGGGTTGCAATCTGTTCTTTATTCATATGTCATCGATACCGTTGATGAAGAACAAAGAATCTTCTCAATTGGTGTTCTCAATGCCTCTTTAGCAATCGGTGTTTCTATCGCTCCAGTATTATCATCGTTGATGCTAAAAACTATATTCAGCTCTCCCGTGGGTGTTCTTTATATGTCAGTAGGTATGGCAATACTAAATCTTTTGCTTGTGACGTTTTCATTGCCAGAATCAAGATCAGAGAGGTCGAAGAGAAAATCATTTGATATATCCCAGTCAGTAAGAAGAAGCAGAAGTGAAATGGTTATCGAATTAGAGAACAGAAGTCGTTGGATTCACCACGTTAAGGAGGCTTTCAAGTCGATCTTTCAACCGTTCAAATTGTTCTGTCTACCTTCTGTTGATGAAAATGGGTTGCTGAATACAACTAGAAGGAAATCTCTTGTAATTTTGGTACTGACTGATGCCTTATGGAGTTTTTGTACTTCCCTGGTAATGGGTACGACAACTCTTTATGTCATTTACGTTTTCGAATGGGGAGCCGTTCAGTTGGGCTATTACATATCTATTATTGGAGCTTCAAGACTGATTGTGTTGCTTATAATTTCACCAATCGTTTTGAAATTTGTCCAAAAGCGTTTCAAACCTAACAAACGTCATCTTGATAATACTGATTTGATCATGATGAAATTTTCATACATATTTGAAATACTTGGTATCATTATGATGCTGCTGGCAAGGACATCAGGGCAATTTTTAGGAACAGCGGTTGTGACAAGTGTCAGTGTGTTGTTCCAACCCGCTATCAGGTCTGCTATAGTTAAGTTTGCACCTGCAGAATCTGTCGGAGGAATGATGGGTGCCCTCTCGTCTCTTGATAATTTGGTGCTCGTTATTGGTCCTGCTATATTTATGCAGGTGTATTCAAAGACAGTAGAAACACAACCAAAGACATTTCTTTTTGCTATACTTGCCATTTTGATCCTATGTGGTCTCTCATTATTTTCTCTTTCGACTAAATCGCAGGACGAAGATAGTGACGCAGAAGAGCTTTCTTAGGGGTGGTGTGGAATAAGGTATCTTTTAAATTATTGTTTTTATTTATATTTATGTCTATTTATATTAGGTTATTTGATCCTTCCCGTTGTAGTTGAACCCCCTTATATTAATGATAAACGTACGATTCCAAGAGGGAACTCAACCTCTTTTATCGTGTTGACAGTATCAAAAAAGGAGAGAGCTAGCCGGTGCCCGAATTGACCTTCCCTATTAGGAATCTTTTTCCCGCCCAAGAAGCCTCACCTTTTGTCTCACTCAGTGTGGGAAATGGATTCTTTGCTGTTATTATTATGGTTATGATTATAGTTAAGCGTGCTCTGCGCAAGTGCATCTGTTCTAAGCAAAATTGCGATGGAAAAGGTGTCTAGAGTTTCTACTTCCAGTGTTTATACGGTTATAAGCGTGGTGGAAAAAAATTTTCACATGAGTAACTGTGTATTGTGTTATGGTATATAAAAAGAATAGCTCTGGCTTTAGGATTATTTGTTCATTCACTCTTTAATATTAAGACATTTAAGATCAAACGTTATCGATCAATTTTTCTTTTCTACTACTATTTGGTATTTTCATTTCTTTGCTCATCAAAGACGAAGCACATCAAGATCATCAAATAGCTCATCGCGTCATTAACGGTTTTTTTTTTTTTATATGTTTTCTAAAGAGAGAGAGACCTTACACAAAAGTCAAGATATATACAATGGGAGATTCTAGCACAGTTACAGTATTGAGTACCATTGGTACTGTACTTTGGTCTATTCAATTGATACCACAAATTTACTACAATTACAAGAGAAAGAATTGTGAAGGTTTACCCCCATTAATGCTTTTCTTATGGGCAGCTTGTGGTGTCCCATTTTCCATTTACTTATGTTCCACAAATTCACTGATTGCATTACAAGTCCAACCACAATTGTTCACCTTCTTATGCTTTGTCACATGGATGCAATCGTTATACTATCCTCCTATTGAAGTCTCAAAGAAGAAAATATACATCATAGGTGCATTATTTCTTATTATTTCATTGGCATTGGAAATTGCGTTCATCATTCCATTAAAACACTTGTACGTTGACAAGAATATTACATGGCCACCTTTAATCTTTGGTGCTATTGCTTCATTATTATTGGCAGTTGGATTGATACCTCCTTATTTTGAGCTTTCCAAGAGACAAGGAAGAGTAGTTGGAATAAATTTTGTCTTTTTATTGATGGACTTTAGCGGTGCTGTTTTCAGTGCTCTGTCTGTTGGAGTTGGTGGGAAAGTTGATATCATGAGTGTTGTGTTGTATGCAGTAGTTGGTGTTTTGGAGCTTGGGATTTTCATCAGTCAAGGTATTTGGTTGTTGAGATTCAAAGTCTTTGGCAAGCAGGAACCAGATTCCGACCTGGATCAAGAAACTATCGAAGATGAAAGGATAAATTCAAAAGACAAAGAAGAAGTGGACGAGAATTTGGAATCAGTAGAGACAAAAGTTGACTTGGTTAATTGTACATCGGAATCAGCAAGGTTAGAAAAGATTAATGAGGTATAAAAGGGCAGAAGGATAGCCTTGGTTATTATATTAGGTATATATATTTGTAAATTAGATTATATAAATGGGGATGTTATTTTTTTGTGTTTTTTTGCCTTATAAAATCAAAATGTAGGACAATTTTCTAAATCGTTAATTTCATGGGCTAACCAATGTTTCACCTTCACGCTGTCTTTCAACCAAGACGCATCCCATGATTCGCTGGTTAATCTATCCATTGAATCCGTCCAGATATAGACATGAGCTTCTAATTCATCGACGTTGTTATTCTCCAGTTCAATTTCAACTTTTGTGAGACCTCGAGAGTATTCATCTCCTTCAAACCAATCCAAAAACTTCAAATCTTTGAAATTGAGATTCTTTATCAAAACTCCTTCCACATAGTCTTTCAGATCATTAGTCTCGTACACGGCAGGGTATTTCACATTGGAAACCAGCGACCTTTTGAACTTTTTCAACTTGGCCGGTATGAATTCAATATTTGAATGTACGGCCACGTCCTTCTTCATTACTTTGAAGAGGATCTCCTTGTTCATTAACGTCCCATACGAACCATAATTGGATGTTAGTTCCTCTATGTTCAGTATGGAAAAGTAATCTACTTACAACAAATTCACAGACATCAAGTTATTAATAACTAAGACAAACCCATGTCACAAAAATACAAAGTTATGAAAAAAAAAATACTAAAACTACGAAATTTTACCACCTCATCGTTTTCTTTACAAACTACAACATCAAAGATGGAAGACATAACTGCAAAAGTTGAGCCAGTTTTACAACTGTTAAGACCATTCACACATCAGATCCCAGATCCTTTGGCTAAGATTGGTTCTCAAATCATCGGGCCATTAGCTTTTCAGAGACTTGTTATTGACTTGGATTTTTCATCTGATGATTCCTTAGATCTTTTGAAATATTCACTTTCCAAAGTCATCGGTTTAGGTATAGTATCGGCTTCATCGATAGTTAAGCTCCCTCAAATATTCACCATTTTGAAGTCAAAGAATGTTGATGGGTTATCATTTTTAACTTATGCCTTGGAAGCATTCAATTATATTATAACGTGTTCTTATAATTTCAGATTTGGTAATCCCTTTTCAACTTTCGGTGAGACTGCCCTCTTATTCATTCAAAATGTGGTGATCATGATCTTGATCATAGGGTTTTCAAGGAAAGTTCAATTCTTTCATTTGTTTTTCACCGTTGTAGTGGGTGTCATTTATCTATTGTTCGCTCCTGCAGGGATTGCTGGTTCCATTGACACGAAATGGATTTCACATTTATTTACATTCACCATTCCTATATCAATCATGAGTAAGATCCCACAGATTATTAACAATTTCAAGCTGAGATCAACTGGTCAATTGAGTGGCTTCAGTGTCTTGAATTATAATGTTGGTTCATTGGCACGTATTTTCACCACTATAGCGAGCAATGTAGATGACAAAGTCATATTGGTTGGTTATATCATCGGTGGAATCCTCAATTTGATTCTAGGATTGCAAATGATCATCTATGGCTTCAAAAGCCAAAAGAATAAAATGAAAACTGAATAGAACTTTTATTTTTACTTCTCCGTCTTCTTCTTCCCTTGGGAAACAATTTTTTTTGATAATAAAAAGTAAAGTTAAAAAAAAAGTGTAATTGATAAATAACAATAAGCCTCCACACCGTTATCGCCTATATGACTTCTACAGCACAACAACAAAAGCCTATAACAAGCTTACTCGGAAAATTACCAAGTTTAATACAAGAGGCAGAATATGACGAAGTGTACGGATACCAATTGGACCCTTCTGGCGAATTCTATGATGAAGAAATTGCCAAGGTCATAATTGAGAAATTCTTGATTGCAAACAATCATGACTCATCAGCTGCAACAGACCAACTACTCAACACTTTGAAATGGAGAAAGAGCTTCAACCCGTTAAGCGCGGGTTTCAAGGAAGATCATGATAAGAAATTTGATGTTATCAGCTTCATAACATACTATTCGAATAATAGTGATAGAGAAAAAGTTGTAACATTCAATGTGTATGGGAATGTCACAGAACCGCTGAATATCTTTGGTGAATTAGATCCGTTCTTACGCTGGAGAGTTGGTGTTATGGAAAGGGGTATTCAATTATTGGATTTGAAGGACAAGACAAACGATTACATGGTTCAAATTCATGATTATAAAAAACTTTCCTTTTTGAAGTTGGATCCTAATGTTAAGAAGGGATCAAAGTCCACTATCAAGTTGTTTCAAGATTACTACCCGGAAGTGTTGAGTGAGAAATTCTTTGTCAACATTCCATTTATCTTATCTTGGGTTTTCAATTTTGTATCGAAATTCGTTAGCGATGCCACAAGAAAGAAGTTCAAAGTCTTGGGTGACGGCAAGGAAGTCGCCAAGTATTTAGGCGACCAAGTTCCAAAGGAGTACGGGGGTAAGAGTACAAAATCCTTGGAAGAGCAAAGATTTGAATTCAACAGTGAGCAAAATACCAATTTCAAATTGGCCCCTTATGCTGCTCATTTATTAGGGAAACAATTTACACAGGAGCTTGATTAAATTTATTGGATTTATTATTCCATGTATCATACTATATATTTTAAACTAAACAAAACCTTTGGCTAATTTTTCTGAAAATTTTGTACAAGTTTCGTAAAATTTCTCAAGTAATTGATTATGTTGTTCAACACATTGACTGTATGCCCTGGTGATGTTCAGATCAGTCTTTGTAACGTCAAGAAACAAATCTAAATTATGAAGATCGATCAACCCGATTGGGTTGGAGTGGAAATTTTCAGTGCCACTGTTATAACCCAAGATATTTTTCATTTGCAAAACATCTGATTCAGCCCTATTTTTAAAATAAAAAATGAACGTTGTCTCATACACTTTGAATTGTTCTTCGTATGCATAAAATTGGATTAACAACTGTTTATAATCTCCAACGTTATGTATATCAAAGTTCATTGGAGGTGGTGAAGGGGGATGTAGGTCAAACGGTGCTTGATAAAGATCTTTGATGGCAAGTTTTCGTATCTGCTTTAACGGATCATAAACCATTGGAAGACGGCATTTGAAAATCGGATGATCATTAACAAAAGTTGTTTGTTGTTGCCTTGGATTGTGAGCATATCTTCTCTCCAAGTTATTTACTGGTTGATGAGCAAGACGTTCAGATTCGGGTATATCTCTTTTGAAGCTCTTGTTTGAATCATACGGAGTCGAGACAGCGGGTCTTTTCATTCTCAAATTTGGATGTGAGTTCGATGAAGGTTGATTCATCCCTGTAATGCCGCTTATACTTTGACTCATATCGTCCAAATTGAGTTCACCATAATTTTTTGTAAAAGGGGGAACTTTTCTCATATCATTGAAATCTGCCATTACAGCTCCTTTGGAGACTGTAGCTCTTGCCTCCGACGGCTTGACATAATTCTTTGTTTGTCGTTTTGCTCCTCCTGCTATGTCTTCGTCAATGCGCATTTCCTCATCCTCGTCGTCATCTCCAATGTGAACAGACTCTTTATCCTCACATTCAGTTCTATTAGTCTTGGCATTTGGACTTTTGTTTACAGGAGAAACCGTATACTTCCTTTTCTTACTTCCGGACATTGTCTGTGAAGAGAGCTTTCTACTTCTAATCGTGCTATCATTTAAATTGTCAAATCTGGGCTTCTGATTTCGGCTACCAAAATGACTAGTAATATTGTTGAGATTTGGTATTGGGTTGAAATTTCTGGAACCTTCATAAAGAGGATCCTCTTCCTCGATCAGGGATTCTGACTCAGATGTTGCATTATCTGTCTCCAACACATATTCTTCTTTTTCTACTTTCACTTTGGTAGTACGATCTTTGTCATCCTCGTTTTCATCCAATATGATGGGATCTTCCTCTTTTCCCAACCCCTGGAAATCCTTACCAGTCATGCTTGCACGTGACCTGAGATTTCTCCTGATATTATCCTCCACACTTGAATTATCTCTTTTAAAATCGGTTGGACTCGATGTGCCTGACCCACTACCATCTGATTTATTTTGGTCTTTCTTGGATTCTGTAGTGGTCGATGTAGAGTTGAAAGAAGCCAGCGTCTCTTTGGCCGCATATGGATTGTTTCTATGCATTGGTTTGGGCCTTGTCGCACTTGGCGGTATGTTATGAGGTCTATCAAAATTGGAGTAATGGAACTTCGATTTAGGTGACTCCAGCTTTGCATTTGATTTACTGAAAAGGTGGTCAAAATTTCTAGTCTTATAAGAATTAGTTTGCAGAGTATTTGGAGATTGAAAACCTTTTGGTTTTGGATTGAACGTTGCTCTCATTGTAGAAGTTGAAGTACGCGTTGATGTTGATGTTGTTGTTGTTGTCGTTGTGGATGTGGATGATGATCCCATCAGGGACCTCATTGTTGTCGATCTCAATTTGGCGTCGTAAGTCGCCTTCTGTAAGCTATCTGTGAGTACTTTGTAACTGTCGCTGATCTGTTTGAAACGGTCCTCTGCTCCAGCACTTTTGTTCTTATCAGGATGATATTTCAACGCCAATTTTCTATATGACCTCTTTACCTCCTCAGAGGATGCAAATTTGGGAAGATTCAAAACTTCATAATGATCTGAGGGTACCATTTCGATAGTCGAATTGATCAATTTAGCATGGAAATCACAGAAAGAGATCCGGTTTGGTGGAAACTTGATGTTATGAGTAAGAGTTCCGTGTTATTGTCAACTTTTTTTTGTTGTTGATGTTTTTTTTAAATTTTCTTGCCTTTTCAACTCTTGCAAGGAGAATTACATTATCATTTAATAATATGACCAGCACTTTATTGAAACAGAAGCACATTGACTATGTTGTGGGCTTGAATGATCAGATGGAGCAGTATGAGTATTGGTTGACCGAGCATTTGAGAATGAATGGTACCTATTGGGGTTTAATGGCGGTTACTCTTTTAAAATCAAAGGACTCCTTGAATAAGGAAGGATTAGTCAAATTTGTATTGAGTTGCTTGAACAAGGATGGTGGATTTGGAGCTTTCCCAAGACATGATTCTCATTTATCATCTACTTTGAGTGCTATACAGATCTTGAAAATAATTGATTCTTTGGATCTCTTGACTGAGGATCAGGTGAACGGAGTTGCAGAGTTCGTCAAAAATTTGCAGTTGGAAGATGGTAGTTTTCAAGGTGACAGGTTTGGTGAAGTGGATACAAGGTTTGTTTATAGCGCTGTCAATTGTTTGAGTTTATTAAATAAATTGACACCTGAAATACTGGAAAAATCAGTCTTATTTATAAAGAGATGCAAGAATTTTGATGGAGGTTTTGGAATGGTTCCTGGAGCTGAAAGTCACGCTGCTCAAATTTTTGTATGTGTGGGGACTTTAGCTATATGTGGAAGACTAGATGTAATTAACAAACCAATACTAACGCAATATTTATCGGAAAGACAAGTTGCTAATGGTGGTTTGAATGGAAGACCTGAGAAATTACCTGATGTATGTTACAGTTGGTGGGTGTTGAGCAGCTTGGCAGTATTAGATTCTCTTGATGTTATTGACCATGAAAAATTGAGAAATTTCATATACAGAGCTCAGGACCCGGAAAATGGGGGGATAGCTGATAGAGAGGATAATCAGGTTGATGTCTATCACACGTATTTTGGGGTAGCTGGATTATCGTTGCTCAAGTCTGACGACTTGGTTCTGATAGATCCTGTTTACGCATTGCCGTCTTCAATGACTGGCGATCTCCCCGGACATAAACATCTGTAATTTTTATTTGGTTCCCAGATGTGTTTAGCCCCTTCTGTAGCCTCAATATAGTTGTGGCGAAAGCTTAAATGGTTGAGTTACTTGAAGTTCTGTGCTTTTGATTCATTGTCTTTAATTTGACTAATTTGAAATATAAATTATATATAAACTTTGCGAAATCAGAAAAATTGCATTGAAAAGCATAGATCTTTGATACCTACATATTATCAGGCTTTGGGAAACTAAGCTTACATACAATTTGTTCGAGTCTCTAAATATAATTATTCAATCTAAATAGGAGAGAGCCACCCTCAGTCATCACCTGAGAATACTTCATTACACATTCAATCTTTCTTCTTCTTCTCTTTTTTTGCCTTCTTCTCTTTCTTTTCAGATTTCTCTTTCTTGTCCTTCTTCAGTTTTTTCTCTTCTTTGACATCAGCATCTTCAACTTTCCTCTTCTTGCTAGGCACTGATTCAACTTTAGTCAGCTCTTCAAAATCCTTAGCACCATATCCAGTTGGGAAATGTCTCATTCTTAAGTTTTCTTCCTTTGGAACGTCAGTTCTTGCAACCTTCACTTTGGAAAGGTCAATCTTTGGGATTGATACGAATTCAGATATTGTAAACACTCTTTTAATCTTGGAGTTTTCATTGATTTTATAACTTTCTTTGGAAGATGGGGTTATTATGGAATATTTGCTGGTGGTCAAATCTTTCAGAAACAATTCTTGAGCAATCTTGTAAGTTTTCGTGTTATGTGTGAATGTTGTAGATGTCAACTCTGAAGAAATTGGTAGACTTGATACATCTTTTAAATTCAAATTAGTTGGTAATTTGAATAACCAAACTTCTTGATTTGTAGATGGTTTGAAACTAGACTTTGAAGTGGGTTTCAATTCGTGGAAATGTTTAGGTGGGACGAATGTTTGCTCATCTTCTGAATCAGACGAGTCCGATATATACTCTTTAGAGAGTTTCGAATTTGACATATTGTTACAAGATATGAATGATCTTTACAAACTTTTAAATTCAAGAAGGATTTCAATTTTTTTTTTTTTTTTTTTCAAAAAAATTTTTTTTTCTCTTCATTATTTAAAGAGATAGTTGATATAGGAGATGAGGTGTAAATGTTTAAAAAGAAGTAATTTAATAGAAATGGAACAGATTTAATTAGTAATTTTATATAGGAAAAACTTGTTTTCGATCATAATCTATTTGGCCTTAATTTCATCCTTTTTGCTATCCAAATTATTGATGAGATCAATAACGGCATAATTCTTGTACCAATTTCTTATGAACCAATCACCGAATTTTCTTGAATCTTTATAATTCAAGACATTTACATGATCGTCATCGATTTTGATATCAATATCATAAATAGTCTTGTAAGTACCTTGTAACAAGGATACTGATTGGTCATCTTTCTCTGGTTGTTGGTCCTCTTGTTTAGAGTCTAATTTCAATTGTCTGTTGTTCAATTTGAAAGCCAATAACAACTCATTCAATTCTTCAATGTCTGCTAATTCCATCAATTTCAACAATTTTTGTAATTCCAAAGATGAATACAAATTCAAGTAAAATTTCAAATTTGGAGTATTTAAATGTTTCAACAAGCTCAATTTGAAAATCTTCCAATGCTTTGTCAATGGATCAGATTGAACGGAATTATTAATATTACTATCGATAAATCTTGGCGATCCAAATCTGAACAATTCTTCATAAGTTTCCAATATGACTTTCTTATCATCAGATCTAGTTAATTTTAAGAATTGATCGTTGAATTTTTCCTTCAATTGTTGGTGTAATATATCATCTAATCTTGTTGGACATAACGATACACATATCGTAAGTAAGGCGAACATTTGCTCAGATTTCTTTGTGGTGATATCAAACGATGATCTACTATTTTGTATATTTTTGGTTCTTGTGAAAAACAACAAGATATGTTGGAAAGATTTAATTGCATCTTGATATCTGTTCATCATTAAGAAACAAAATCCAACGTAGTAATATGTGGTGAAATGACAACTTGGGATCTTTGTGAAAAAGGCCTTTTTGTTCAACTCAATATGTTCAATTGTTTTCAAGGCTAATGAGTAATCTCCTAAGAATGTATGAATTCTTAACAAGCCAATAACGGAGAAATAACCCAAATTCTTATACAAGGCTAATGAACCGTATTCACCGCTGATCTCTTTGGTAACTGGTTTACCAATTTTTTGAACTTTTAATTGTTCAATGATATTCGATTTACCAACTAATGAATACAATGCATTCAAAACACTATAAGTTGACCAAACCTCTTGATTTTGAATCAAATAATCCAATTCCAATACTTCATCGTCTGATTTGTTTGTCTTGTTATTCAATTTGGCTTTATAGATTTGAAACTCATTGAATTGATAGATAAATTCATCAAGCATATCCCATAACCATTTATTTGGTAATTCAAATCCCACTGGACCTTGTTGATTGTTTAAAATCAAATTGAACAAATTACAATAGTTGTTGAAACTCGAAGTACGGATATCCAACGATGGTGACGTGGTTTTAGAATAAATATGTCTATAATAACATTCCGAATATAATATTGTGAAAATTTGATCGTTATCAATAATTGTGGCAATTTCCAATGGATTTGGCCATTGCTTTGGGAAAAATTTGTCAAAGATCTTGTTCAAATTGTTATTATAACATCCATATAAGGTGTAGCTATTATTTGTTAAGAAAGCCTTGTGCCATAATTTGACAAATTTGACAACAACTTCTGGTAATGAGTTTGCTGAATTTTGGGATCTTGAACTGGATGATGATGCTGTTTGAGAATCATTCGAAAGTTCTTCAGTGGCTAATTCACTAACCAATTCATCAACATCGATGAACTCTTGGTCTGAGAAAGTGTCCAATTCAGCTGCTGGATTTTGTGCTGCTATTGATGACATTGGTAATTTTTGTCTTGTTACTACTGCAGTTGTTCAACCTCAAAAGGACGAAAATTTTTTTTTCTCCTTCAACTTTTTGGCGTCTGCCATTGCCAGAGAAGGTGAACGGGTCAATAAACTACATATGCAATCAGTTACAATAATTATACAAATTGATACACACATATACACATCTTTAGTTAAAAAATAACTCACTCACACTGTTAATAGTTCTCGCCTATTCGGTGAATCAAGCTGAACATTGACTCCCAATTTCTGATCAGCCGGTCTTCTTTTTTGAAAACTGCAATCAAATCTTTGATACACCCCTTTATGCCCCAATTTGAATTCTTGATCATCCCGCTGTTTACAAAATCAATCTGTAAGGTTTTCTTATGATGATATAGATCTAAAAATTTCAAAACTGCCCTCTTGTCCAACCAAATGCAATTGTTCAAGTTCAATCTTTTCAAGTTCGGCAAATTGTTGAATGACTCAATGATGTCAAAAGTTGACAATTTGACTGATTTATGCATTCGTCTCTTATTATTGTGATCTATATTAGAGATTCCAATATCGCTTAAAAATATCAAATTTTGAGATAATTCTAACCTGGTTATCTGCTTCAAATTTTTTGTCTTATAATGGGGTTGGAAATACACGTCTAATGGGTCTTCATCTGACTCTCTTATACTTGGAATAAGGCTTTGAATGCAATACTCATTTTTAGATCTTTCATATGTTTCATCATAATTCAATTGACGCGGTCTTAACTTGAAATCATTTGGAACAATTCTGAAATCAGATGATAGCGATAAATTACTCAAATTCAATTCCACAATGTTGTCACATAATGTCAACAAATGGATGATGTACCCTAATGGTAAATCTTTGGTGACCGAGTACTTGCTCAAGAATCTGTTTGCCAATGGATGAGGCTCGACAAATGGTTCATAATATGGCTTTCTGGTGGATTGCTTCAAGTCAAATGTGACAGCTTTATTATTTGAGGTTTTTGCATCTGGAGTATTTCTCCTTGAATGCTGTTTGTTTGGTTTCTTGAAAAATCTCTTCATTTTCTTCAATGCTTTTTGATTTCTTATCGCATTGGAAGCGGATGTTGCGGTTGATGAAGATGACGATGAAGATGATGACAATAAAGAGTCAAAATTTCTGTACATCTCATAAAATTCACCACTAGGTTTTACCAATGTCGCATCAGAATTTGATCTTGATTTATTTTGATACTTGAATTTCGAATTGGAAGTTGAAGAGTTGGAAACAAGGGTTGTGTTTGTCACCTGCCTTGATAACAAAGGAGATGTGCTCAAGGACGATGGTCTTCTTCCATATAATGGATTATCTCTATATTTCCAATCTCTCCAACATGCCTTTGGCGGGTTTTCAAGATTGGGAGTAGAAGTACTGTTTAACAATTCTTCCAAATTATCTAAATCTGTATTGAAAACCAATTGTAAGATATCTAATTCATCATTTTCTTGAAAATCCAAACCTGGAGTCAATTGACTCAAATTCAAAATCTTGACGTATTTCCCAAACTGATTGTTTTCTTGTAAAGTTGTGACAAATTGACCAACTCTATACGTGGAGGTGAATTGAGGGTTGAAATATAAGGCTCTCCTTGCGGCAATGTTGAAATTCTTATTCACATACAAGCAATTCACCAAAGTCCTCTGGTCATCTCTCAAGTTCCATAAAATCAATTGAAGCACCTCTTCAGGTAATGATTGGAAAGATCGTATGGTGATGGGTACAATAACTCTTGAAGTGGAAGATAAGGAAAATAAATCACTATTGAACAATTTCTTCCTTGTATCAGTCAACAAGGATTTGTATTTCATCTTTATCTTTCTCGCTTTAGTAGTATCAAGGTCAGTTTGATTGACAAACTGGTGGATTTCATCTGACGTTAATTCAATGTTTCTGTGTAATTGATAATCATATTTGATATGCGGTGTTAATAGTGATCTATAGGGAGGTAGATATTGGTAATCAATACCAGCATCTGTATGAGAATCATTCAGTAATGAAGTAGACAAGAGTACATCGGTTCCCAAAGACATTGATCAGCGATAAGAATAACTTGTTTAATGTGTACTAGTAGTAACGATTGCCTTGTCCTTAATAAACAGGTTTCTATTTTAATTTAGATATTTCAAGTTAAAAAAAAAGTGGCACAGGGATCAAATTTTGAAACGTCTCGTGAGTGGTGATGGGTTTCTACCACAACCAATCAAGAGCCACCGTGTCTGTCTTATTATACTCATAGATGTCTATTTCAATCTAGAATTCCCCAAGATCTTATGATGATAAGAGCTTTTGTATAGATATATGGTTACAAGCAGAGATGATTGCGCCTCTTAGAATGAATAAATATAATATATATAAGTATAAATGAGAATGAACAAACAATAAACCACTCTCTTGTTTCTTCGATGAAGATTGATTATATTTCAAGGATCGAAGTTCAAATGATTGAACAGAACGAAGAAATCTCATTGTAATGTAATAGTAATAGTATTGGTTTCCAGTAGCAGCCGACTGACATCCCGATATAAAGTTTAATTGGTCTCTTCATGATAGTGTTTAATATCGGAGTATACACATCCTACCGCTAGATTTTTGAGGAAAGAATATATGGGTAGGCTTGAACTACGGAGAATAGATGAATCTGATTCCTTATACCAACAGGAAATAATAACGACGAACTTACATTTTGGAAATTTGCCATGGAAAAATTCCACCAATGATTGATCCCCATCGAATGAAGACTTTTATTGTACTTTTGTCGGACCATGGAGTATGGTTCCTTTTTCGTAAGTGACTGCATGGCCCAACGAGCCTCTTGGTTGAACGTTCTCTCATCGACCAATTGAAAAACTTCTGAGCCAGTTTGCAGAAAAATGACCCACAACTCTTTACAAAAACTGTCAAAAAGTAGATTTGCCTTCTCTGCTATTGGAAAGCTGTAGTCTTGAAATCTTTTAGTGATGTGGTCAATACATATAACATGAGAAGTGATAATGACTTCAGTATCATTTTTCAATGCATGTTCTTGATAACAACCATAAATCAAATCTCTTTCCCGATCGCATAGCAGATCCAGATTGAAAAACAAAAGGGGAGGAATGGTAGATTTTGGTGCCATGGGTTGCGATTCTGGACGGAAATCCAAGATCTTTTCCCATGTATTCGTAGTAAGGCAAAGCTTCCAGACATCACAATGCTGTTTTTTTTCACCAGAACTGTTTCTTCCTCATCTTATCTGGACAGCCCTGGAACTTGGAGGATACCCCCGAAAAGATAAAGACAATTCTTTGAACTATTGGCTGCTATGCAGTGCTTTCTCCTTGAACAAGCAGCATCATCGACGGGATTGTTTTTTCAGAAGCATTGAAAATAGACGAGTACGCCAAGTTGTTTTGTGAAATAATGATAGGCTGGGATTTGACACTGTTCATAGTGGGGTATCGTATTAAACCCTTAAGATTCTTAGCCGGATCATATCTTGGTATAACGTCATTCAATCTGACTATAGCCAACTTTATTAAAGTGGCAACAGTGATCCAGCAGATAAATAATCAAAGTGATACCATGTCCAACGCAACAACAGCGACAGCTATGTTAACAAATACAATAAAACACCAAAAAAGGGACACATTTCAACAAGTTGGTTTCGGTAGTTTTCACACGTTGGAAAAAATCAACCAACTATCAGTGTCATTATCTTGATTCTCATTTTAATTGGTTTATTCTATTTCTTCGGGCCCAAAAGAACTCAGAAAAGGAATCAGGAAAGAGGGGATGTTCTTCCTTTTTGATACATTTGATTCTTGAAATCTTATTTGAACAACGAAAATCATCTTACCTCAGTGGAGTTTTTGCAATGTAGTTCAATAAATAACATATATCAATGACCTCGTTATCGCAGTACCCAGCTAACTTAAAAACCCTTTCGACTTGGATCTAAATAACTCAACAGAATTTTCAAACACATTGGTCAGCCATTGGGTTTCATCACTGGGAGGGTTGTTTGGCTTCTTTGATACGCATGATACGATGTAGATACCAAGTACTCACTAAAGAAGTGGCTCTCTTCTGTTGAAACTCATGGCCAACTTAAGTGATTGTAGTATAAACAGCGTAACAATTTGACATTTTTCTTTAGGACCGAAAAAATCACATCTTTTAATTTGCTTAAGTAAGTAAGAAATTAGCTAAACTGAGCTGCTCTCTATTAATTCAAATATTAAAGAAACATGGATCAACAATCGACAGAGATAATGCTTAACACTTTGAGAAGTTACACTTCTTGCGACATATCTGACTCACTCGTTAAACACGGTTTCCGTACTGGGGGCTTGATTCCCAACTTGAAATTGCAAACAAACATCAAACACTCCGTGGTTGGGAAAGCGTACACAGTTCTATATGCACCACTTGACGATCCAAGACCGCTGGTATCACGGAGTTATATAGACAATTTACCATCAAACTCTGTATTGGTCGTTGGATTAACCAAGAATTTGCAAAAGACATCATTCCCCTTTACCAAAGTGAACAATGCTTTATATGGAGGTTTGATGTCGACTAGAGCCAAATATTTGAATTGTAATGGGTCAATTATATTAGGAAACATAAGAGATATTGATGAGCATCGTGATTTAGAGTACCCTGTCTTCAGTTATGGATTGGGCACTACAGCTCCGAAATCAGCTTTAAAAGTGATTGGAATTAACGTACCAATAGAAGTTGTTATCGATGGCTACCCTTCTGTATATACAGAGATAATCAACCCTGAAGATTTTATAGTGGCAGACGAAAATGGGTGTGTCAGGTTACCAGTTGTAGGGATCAATGACGAAATGTTCAATTCCATCTTGAGATATATACCCCAGAGGAAACGGGCTGATGAGTTGGTAGCACAAGACATTCAACGTGGTGAGGAAGCCGCCAAATCTCAACGCCTGAGGAGAGGTGAAATCAGAGACTACATATAAATACTATCTGCCTGTTATACTAATATCTCTCTTCTCTTTTTCACCTTTTAATATCTAATTTACAATAAATAAAGTCACCTATATCAGATGAGTATGAGCAAACTGTTACAAAAAAATCTACATATCGTAAAATTCTGATGGAAAAAACATAAATTAAAAAAAAAACACATAAAAAATAAAACTTAGAGGTTTTATATACAAATCATACAAATTAGAGAATCAAGATGGTAGTTGACACCACCTACTATGAGGTATTGGGGTTATCCGCTACAGCAACATCGTCAGACATCAAGAAGGCTTACCGTAAGAAAGCCATAATACATCATCCTGATAAGAATCCAAATGATCCACATGCAGCTGATAGGTTTAAAGAAATTGGTGAAGCTTATCAAGTTTTAAGTGATGATCTGTTACGTAAAAGGTATGATTTATATGGTAAAGAGGATGCTGTTCCTAAGGAAGGCTTTGAAGATCCAAATGAGTTCTTTGCCATGATTTTTGGAGGCGAAGCATTTTTGGATTATATAGGAGAACTTACAATGTTGAAAGAGTTGACAAAGACTACAGAGATTCACAATGATTTCGAACAACAGAAAGATGGTACTGCAAACATTGATACAGAGGGCACTAGAGTGAACTTGGAGACTTTGAGAATCTCGCATAATGCTGAAACAACTGATGAAAATTTAACATCTGAAGAAATAGCTAAGAAACATGAAAAGGAATTGGAACTGAAAAAGCAAGAGGAGTTGGATAAATATAACGAAGAGATGATCAAAGAGAAGAAGGAGAAAGAGAAAGAACTTGTAAAGAAGTTGATACAAAAAATTTCATTGTGGACAGAAACTGATAAAAAAGAAGATGTAACAGAATCATTTATAAGTATTTTGAAAGAGCAGGCAAATGAATTAAAGATGCAGAGTTTCGGACTTGAAATCTTACATACAATTGGACACGTCTATTTAAACAAAGGTGATATCTTTCTTAAAAACCACAAATACCTTGGAGTTGGTGGAATGTGGGGATCTATGAAGTTGAAAATGAATGTTGTTGGAGATACTTTCAAAACAATAAGTTCTGCATTGGATGCTCAAAGGACCCTTTTAGAATTGGATAAAATGAAGGAAAGAAGAGAAAGAATGTTGAAAAGGGAACAAGAGCGGTCTGAAAGGGGTGATGACCCTCAAATCGTAGAGATCAATGAAGATGATGAGAATCCTATACAAGGTCCATTAACAGCGGAGGAATTAGAGCTGAAAAAATTGGAAGAAGAAGATGCAGCATCACCAATACCCACCGAAGAAGAAATAGCTCAAATGGAACAATATTTAATAGGACAGATTTTATCATCTGCATGGAATGCTTCCAAATTCGAAATCACATCCACTTTGAAGAGTGTTGCTGATGGAGTTTTGAATGATGAATCAGTTGACTTAAGCAAGAGAAGGGAACGTGCTAAACTGTTAAAAATCATTGGAGAAGTTTTCTTGAAAGTTGAAAGAACAGAGCTGGAAGATGAAGAAGTTCGTGTCTTTGAAGAATTGGTAGCGGATGCCAAAACTAAGAAACATCGTAAGAAATGATAACCTAATCTACATTAGTTTCTTTTTCCATATCGCATGCGAGTGATAAATATTTCATATATATACAAGGTTTAAAATATATATTTTTTTTGAATTTTTGATTAAACTGAATAATAAATCTTTCTCAAATCCACCATCTTTTTACCTCTTTCTCTTGCCAATTCTTCAATTGTTCTTTGATTTCTAGTCAACATTTCAAAAGCCAGCTTGGCAACATTCATTTTATTTCTTGATCTGTAAACTTTACCACCAAGATCTTTTATACCAGCCAATTCACAAATCTCATAAATGACATGATTCACTCTTAATCCGAACCCGGATGGAGCAGAGTTTAAGTGTACCAAGGTTGAATGATATTTGTACTTCAAATCACCAAATACAGTACGATCTTCCAATCTTGGAACATGAGTCAAATTCTTAACAGCGTTCCAATGCAGTTTCCTAATGGCCAAGGAGACTTCCACTTTATCCTTACCTTCCCCAAGACCAATCATACCATTTTTATCACCAACGGCAACCATGGCATAAAATGTAGGAACTTTACCATTTTTAGTTTGATTACTGACCATTTTAACAACTAGAACTTTGAGTTCCAATTGTGAGATATAACGCTCATTTAAACCAGTCAACAATGACAAATCATGCGCTAATTGTCTTCTCGGATTCTTCGTTTCATCTCCTGATTGTGTTATACCTTCTGGTATAATTTTAGGAACTGGTTGATGTGCTTTGGTAAATTCAATTTGTCGAGTCTTCTTATAATCCCAGTATGGGTCAATCTTGGTCAAATCATCTAAATATGGAGGTGCGAATTCCAAATAATTCAATTTTCTCTGTGCCCATTTCTTTGGATCAACAGCTTCTTCAGCAGTGGTGATACTTTCGATGAATTCTGGTGTGTAGTATTTCTGTAAAAATTGTAAATGCTCTGTCTTCTCATCTGGCGGTATTGTGCTGTTCCTTGTTATCAAAGAAGATGAAAACAATCTCTTGCTTGGAAAAGTCCTCAAGTAACTAACCCTACTTCTTATTATTGAACTCATCTTAGTCTCACCTCTCTTCGGTCCACTAAACTCTGTTGAACAATTTTGTATTTTTTTTTTTGTCATTTTTGAGATTTTGTGAGATTGTTAGGAAAATTTTTATTTACCCTTAGAAAACAGCCAAAACACCGACTGTCATTTTTACTATACAATTACACACACACACACACACATATATATATATCCAATACCAACTCTCATTTGTCCTTGTCTGTTTCAGCCCTGGAGTTATGATCCTGCAACTCCGCGATTTCCTCTCTCAATTTATAAACCTCTTTCTCAAATTTCTTACCAAAAATATCCACATAATATGTCGCTCCATTGTAACTGGACCAAATGAATATAAACGATATGAAAGCAGTTGCCAATGGCTTATATGTAAACCATATCGGACACAATACCATTGTTGAAAGTTGATATAGATATTGAATCAAGGTGAAAGCCAAGACAGGGAATGGCTCTGGTAACGAGTTCACAAACCGACCGATTGGCTTATTTCCATAAGATTTCCTCAACCATGAAAATGAAGTGACACGACCTGCTTTAATCTTATCTGCCCTTTTAATAGTGATGAAATAATGATATAAAGACTGCCATATCAAATAGTATAATGACGTCCACAGAATCCCACTTACTAATTTCCAATTTTCCACAATAGCAGCTCCAGGAAAGCGCTCAACTCGGTATTCCTCTGATATCTGATGCTTTATTACATACATTGTAACTGGTGGAACTATATGGATAAACAGCGAGGTGGTTTTTTCAATTGAATGCAACACTAGTGAATTTCTCCATGTTATAACAGCCCATGATAATGTACCAAATGTAAAGGCAAAGCAAACCACAAATAGATGTTTAGAATTTGGGAATATCCATATATACGATAGCGTGAGCAAATTGACATAATAACATATATCTACCAAGAAGTAGCCATAACCTTGCTTCCAGTAAGTTAAGTATCTAATAGGCAACAAGATTGCAGCCATCAGCGTATAATATAAATGGAAGTAGTCAGGATGTTTGCCAATTATGATCCCAAACAAAAATATCGAGTATATCGAGAACGAATAAAATAACTTTTCAATTCTTGAAGTCTTAATATTACTGGACAATTTTTCATTCAACACATCCAATCTCTTCAACACTGTATCTTTCAATTTATCTATCTCCATCTCTTGCCTGGAATTTATGATCTTTTGTCTTTGTTTCATCGTAAAATCGGTGAGGTTCTTGGCAGTCTTATTCTTCACACGATCATATGTTTTCTTGAAACTCAATTCAGCATGGGATGGATTCAAAAGCTCAAAGAGCGAAGATGCTTCAACATAACCATTATTAATGGAGGAAGTGGAAGATGATGTTCTCTTCATTTCAGAGCCCAATTCGTCTATATCAATTATGGAATCGTCTGATGATGATGATGACGAAGTTGACGGAACAGAAGATGAACCCTTGGAAGAAGTCAGCTCTGGTATCAGTGACATGTTGTATCTCTATAGCTCTGACTCCAAGACAACAATTGTTAAATTCAAATGATGATTCATAATAATAATACTTTGCGATTCCAGTTCTGCTCTTTTTGTTGAGTAAGATCTCCAATGGATCTCCACTATGGATATTTATTGTGACACTAGTGATGTGCGGAACATCTCCTCATCGGAGAAGAAGAGTATAAAAACTCCGGAGCAGGAAGCAGCATGTGCCAATTAATTACAAAATCTGTCAAGCTGTTCAACGTGTCTTCTATTTGTTTACCACAAAAAGATATAAAAAAATTCTAGATTCCACCTGGGGTTCTTTGGGTTACAAACAAGATTCAGTAAGCGTATACGTGACGTGGTCTTTCTAAACTAGAGTAAGATTAGACTTCAACACTCTTTAGTCTTTACCATAGAAGAAAAAATGATGGCTAATTCGAGGCTTTTGCTATTTACTATTGTACTAGTCTTGTACTCAGTAGTGTTTTGCACCGTTGCACATTCGCAAGAAGTGAATGCCGTTTCCAAAAAGAAGAACATAATCTTCATGGTTTCTGACGGTATGGGACCAGCATCTTTGGCTTTAGCTAGAAGTTTCAAGCAATTCAGAGATGATTTATCGCTAGATGATATTTTAACCTTGGATAAACATTTGATTGGCTCTTCGAGGACCAGATCTTCATCTTCGTTGATTACTGATTCCGCGGCTGGTGCAACTGCTTTCAGTTGTGCGTTAAAGTCCTATAATGGTGCCATTGGGGTAGATCCAAGACATCAACCCTGTGGGACCATATTGGAGGCTCTGAAGTTGAAAGGTTATTTGACTGGTTTGGTTGTTACTACTAGAATCACGGACGCCACCCCAGCTGCCTTCTCATCTCACACAGATTATAGGTTCCAAGAAGATTTGATTGCGGAGCAACAGTTGGGTGATTATCCACTTGGAAGAATGGTAGATTTAATGATTGGTGGTGGAAGATGTCATTTCCACCCAGTTTCTGATGGAGGTTGCAGATCAGACAATGTAAATCTCATAAAAAAAGCTCAACAGGATGGGTGGACGTACGCAGGAAACAGACTGGAATTTGATTCTTTGCTGAGAGGTGAAAATGTTACTTTACCATTGTTGGCGTTATTATCAGAAGGTGATATTCCATTTGATTTGGACAGAGATCTGACCGAATATCCATCATTAGAAGAAGAAGCAATCACCGCTTTAAAAGCATTATCTAAGGCAAGCGAAGATAGTGACAAGGGTTTTTTCTTGATGGTAGAAGGCTCCAGAATTGATCATGCAGGACATGAAAACGACCCTGCTGCTCAAGTCAGAGAAGTGTTAGCCTATGACAAGGCATTTGAAGCTGTATTGGACTTTGCTAGAAATAGCACCGATGATACTATTGTCATCTCAACATCAGATCATGAAACTGGTGGGTTGGCCACAGCTAGACAAATTACAAAGAGTTATCCAGATTATTTATGGTATCCAGAGCTGCTATTAAATGCAAAACATTCTGGTGAATACATTGCAAAGAAGTTGGCTCAATATAGAGGTTCAGATGTTACTGATTTCATCGCAAAGGAAATATTGGAGTCCGATTTGGGTATCAAAGATTATACAGAAGAAGATATTCAGGATATTATAAAAGGTCCTGTTTCTCATGTTTGTAACAACTTGGTTTCTTTGAGATCACAAACTGGTTGGTCAACCCATGGCCACAGTCAAGTTGATGTCAACATTTATGCGTATGCCAATAATGACGATTTGAAGATGAAATTGTTCAGAGAGCTAGGAGGTAATCATGAAAATACAGAGATTGGAAAATTCATGGAAAATTGGCTTGACGTGGATTTGAGTGAGATCACCGAATTAGTCAAAGATACAAAACACTCTGACACATTCTTGGAAGACCATTTTGCTAATGAGCAATTCGTTATTGATGTCTTGGAAGAAGAGGACGAATCTGATGCTTATCATAACATTATAGTAGATAACTAATTAAGGAGAATATTTGTATAGTGAATAGATTTTGTTTTTGTTTAAGTTCTAATCAAAGTACTAGCCAACATCAGCTCCAGCATTTGATTTAGTCAGATAGACCCCACTATGAACAACGCATAACATTTTCTTCAAAGACTTGTACTTCGTTACAAGACACACCACAGTTGTAATGCTTGTTGCTGCCAGCACAGAAAATTTTTTTAAGTTTTTTTTGTTAGGCTAAGGAAGTAAAATGGATGAATGTTATTGCCAGCAGATTGTAAACAGATAACCGAACCATAGGCCTTAATTTAGTCAACGATTAGAACGTCATTCGAGACCGGGAGCATTCATTGACCATTTTGATTGCGTCATCAGCAAGCTTTTTCATCCACCACTTCTTGCCGGAGTAAATATCAGGTGAATATTTTCTTGGAATTTGCTTACAACAACACTTAATAATATTACCACAGGAATCTTCAGCAAATTATTCAAGAAGGGGTTTAATTATCATAGAACACAGGAAGAATGCCACTTTCATTGAAACCTCGATCAAAAGGACATGCTACAGATTTAGCTGCTCAAAAGAACCCCGAGATAACTGGAAATCACCTGCATAGTCCGTTGCAACCAAATGCGGAAAAATATAATCAAGATGAAGGATCAGTTTTATCACAAACAAGCAGTTACTCTTCCTTTAGTGAGCTGGAGTCAAGCTCGGCTACCCTGAGAAAGAAGGATAACCCACTTTCAAGATCAAATTCGATGTCAGCTAAATTAAAAGGTTTATTTCACAAATCACCTCAAAATAGTTCACTCCATTTGCCTTTGAATCATCATAAATCACCAATCACACCTGATAGAGGTATGTCTCCCAAATTAGAACTGGATAAGTTAGACTTTTCAGCATCGTCTCATGCTATAAATAATGAGATTCCACAATTTGTCGCCAATTCCTCGAGATCAGGTTCTTCTCCAACTCCTCCGGCAAAGACACCAACAGGATCCCCTGTATTGCCAAATCAAGTTATTTCGAGACCGGAATTGAACCACAGTGCGTCGAACAGTGACTTGAGCGGGTCAATGTCGAAAATGAAGCTTCAAATGCCACCAGTGATAGAGAATGACTTGGATGAAGTTCTAGCACAGGCGGAAAGAGAAAATACCTCAAATGGATCTGAGTTGCCTTCAAATCATGATGAGGTTAAACCGTCCAGTAGAGGTCGTAATGTTATAAGTTCTTCTTCTAATTCTGGAAGCTTGGAGCCATCACTTTCTCCAAGGTCAAGGTCAGCTTCAAGGCAAGGAGAAACATCAAAATTTGGAAAGCCATCTGCTTTACCGAAGGAGGCCACAGATAAATTGAAGAATATTAAACATCACAAGGAGGGCAATCTTGTGATATTCGACGAAGGATATGTACCACATCTTCATGATTTTAGTAAATTGCGAAAGGAACCAATTCAAACCTCGCCAAGTGGTATTTTAAGTTCATTGCTAGGTGTCAAAAAGAGAGAACTCACACAGCAAGATCACCTTCTTGATCTGAAGTTAGAAGGCTCATTAAGTTTGTTACCTGACAACTATTCGGAAGAGTTGATTTCTTTCAAATCCAAACCAGAAAACTTTAGATTCAATTATGAAGATTACTTGTATGGGGATAATTCCTCCGGGTCTGAATATGAAAGCGATAGCGAGTATGATACAGATGAAGACATTGATCCTATAATTGGAACAACTCAGTTGGACATCATCAATAAATTAGTTGACAAAATAGAACATCTTGACAAGTATAAAGAAAGAATAGTGACAGCTAAAAAATTGAGATTAATAGAAAAATATGGTAAAATTCAAGGTGTTGTGGGGAGAGGTTCTTATGGAACTGTAAAATTGGCAGTGAAACAATTGCCAAATAAGACTCAAAGAATTTTTGCAATTAAAGAATTGAAACAAAAGTCAAACGAAAATTTACATCATTTCAGTAATAGAGTAACATCTGAATTCATGATCTCATCTTCATTGACTCATCAATCCATTATAAATACTTATGATCTTATGGTTGATTTCGGGTCGCATATCTTTCTACAGGTGATGGAATATGTTCCTTGTGGTGATCTATTCACTTTGGTTCAATCCAGTAATGGTGAAGGTTTACAACCAATGGAGGCTGATTGCTTTTTTAAGCAAACATTAAATGCAGTGAGTTACTTGCATTCTGTTGGTATATCCCATAATGATATAAAAGTTGAGAATTTGTTATTGACTCTGACTGGTCAGTTGAAAATAATAGATTTTGGTACATCAACCCCAATAAAATGTTCATGGGAAACCCGTTGCTCTGAACTATCAGGACCTCAGGGCTCAGAACCATACTGTGGACCTGAAATGTTTTCCAAGAAGGATTACGATCCAAGGCTGCTGGATATATGGTCATTAGGAGTAGTGTATCTTGTCATGGCGAATGGAGGTTATGGTTGGAAAATTGCAGATCTGAAAACTGATAGTGCTTACAATTATTATTTAGAGTCCAGACCTCAAGAACTGGGTGCAAAAGGGTCGTATGAATCCATTGAAAACTTATCAGGAAAGAATAAGGCAAGCAAACGGAGAGTCTTGTATGCGATGTTGAATCCAAATCCAGATAAGAGAATAAAATTGAAAGAGATATGGAAGAGCAAATGGGTTTCTGGTATTGAACTATGTGATGCAGGCAAGGGATTAGATCCTGTGGTATATTGACGTTACAGGTACAACTAGAGTCAATCTGTCCGTTCATTTATATAGAATAAATATCAACTGAGGACAATTTCATTGCACTCGACCTCGTAGTAACAAGAAGTATGCTCCGTCGCTTTAATCGGTCAAAGAAATTTAATTTTTTTTTTGTTTTCTTTCGTCTTAATTCTTTTAAGCTGAAAGAATTGTAACCAGAACTGGATTCAAAGATAAAAATATTGAACATGGGAAAGGGAAATAAAGGTGCTGATAACTCCAAGAAAGCTGCTGGAAACGCTCGTAAAGCAGAATCGTCCAATAAGAAGAAACAAGCCGAAGAAGCTGTCTTTGCTGCCGCCGAGGATGCTGAATGGGACGATGGAGCAAAGAAAGGAAAGAAGAAGAAGGATTTAGAAGAAGAGAAAAAGGCAGAAGCTGCTAGAAAGAAGAAGGAAAGAGACGAGTTGTTACAAGCTGAAGAAGCTTCCTTACCAACTAAGCCAGTAAAGAGCTCAAAGAGAGGTGCTGAAAAGATTGCTGCTAAAAGAACAGCTAAATTGGATGATGCTCTTAACTCCTTCTCCAGTGGCCCAGATACAGAAATCAATGCAAGTGGTATAGACAATGTCTTGGAAGCTTTGTCATTAGCCTCGGAAACACCAACAACCAAGGGTAAGATCGATAGACACCCAGAAAGAAGATTCAAAGCTGCATTTGCCCTGTACAAAGAAGCCAACATGGACAGAGTGAAGGCAGAGAACAAAGGTCTTAACATCACCCAGAGAGAAAAGATCTTCTATGATGAGTTCAAGAGACACCCTGATAATCCTTTCAATCAAGAAACTGTTGCTTTCAATGCTACTCAAGATGATGTCCACGAGAAGAAAGCTGAGGTCCGTAGTAAAATTTCCAAGAAGTATGAATATTAGATGGACTTCCATGATACGACATATAGCTATTCAAGAACCTTTCATGATTAAATTCAACCTCAGTTGGTATATTAATAACCTAAACACCCAATGACAGATATCGTGTACATGTCAAACTCTGCTCTTCTCTCAAAACGCAGAACGCGCGTTTTTTTTCCTCTATTTGTTTACTTTGTTTACTTTGAATCAAACAAGCAAACTTTGCAAATACATCATACGATTCATTAGACCCAGATCCACTCTTCGTTATGAGTGACAGCAGTGATTTTGAGATGAGTGATGATGGTAGCTCGCATGTCCCACCGACTATGGCAACGAAAAAGAGACCTCTCAAGGATTCAACTAATACAACATCTTCATCTTCCAAAAAGAAATCAGCTTCTGAACAATATCAAAAATTATCTCCTTTGGAGCATATTTTGAAGAGACCAGACACATATATAGGGTCTGTTGAAAAAGATGCAACTCAGCAATGGATTTATGACGAGGAGAGTAGTCAAATGAAATTAACAACAGTCAACATTGTTCCTGGTTTATTTAAAATCTTTGATGAAATTTTGGTGAATGCTGCTGATAATAAGATAAGGGATCCTACCATGACAAAGATTGAAGTTACAATCAATAAAGAGGAAAACTTGATTGTAGTGAAGAACAACGGTCGTGGGATCCCGATAGAAATGCATGAAAAGGAGAATATGTACATTCCTCAATTGATTTTTGGTAACTTATTGACCTCATCCAACTACGACGATGAAGAGAAGAAGGTTGTAGGAGGTAGAAATGGTTACGGTGCAAAGCTTGCAAACATTTTTTCTACAGAATTCGTTGTCGAAACAGCTGATAAGCAACAAACATATAAGCAAGTTTGGAAGAATAATATGTCAGTATGCGGAAAGCCCAAAATCACGAAATCGAGCAGATCTCAAGAGTATACCAAGATTTCATTCAACCCTGATCTAGCGAAATTTAATATGACAGAATTGGACCCCGATATTTTAGGTATAATGAGAAGACGTGTTTATGATATTGCAGGTTCAGTGAGAGGAATTCAGGTATGGTTGAATGGTCAGAGATTGAAAATCTCCAATTTTAAACAGTACGTTGGGATGTATGTGAAAGCTTTGGAAGCTGAGAAGGCTCCCTATGGAGAGGTGAAGTCGGAAGACGGAACCCCCGCCACATCAAGTCTGACACCTACTATTGTTCATGAGATCATCAATGACAGATGGGAAATTGCCTTTGCAGTCACCAATGATCAATTCAAACAGGTTTCCTTTGTTAATTCTATAGCTACAACTTCAGGTGGAACTCATGTCTCCTATGTTTCAGATATGTTGGTCAAGGAAATAACCGAAAGTATCAAAAAGAAGAATAAGAAGGCCTTAATCAAACCATTCCAGATCAGAAACAGTATGTTTTTGTTCATCAATTGTCTTATCGAAAACCCTAGTTTTACGTCTCAAACCAAGGAACAAATGACAACTAGACCGGGACAATTTGGTGGAAAAAAATTAGTTATCCCTGAGGATTTTATTAAAAAGGTTTTGAAAACAGAGATCATAGCAAACGTTTTGGACTTGGCAGCTTTGAATGCTGAAAGGGCGTTGGCAAGATCAGATGGATCCAAAAAAAACAGAATAACGAAATACGTTAAGTTAGAAGATGCCAATAGAGCAGGAACCAAAGATGGTTACAAAGCCACTTTAATCTTGACAGAAGGTGACTCTGCCAAAGCTTTAGCTGTCGCAGGATTGGCAGTTGTTGGAAGAGATTATTACGGTTGTTACCCTTTACGAGGTAAAATGTTAAATGTTAGAGACGCTAGTATTGACCAAATTACAAAGAATGCCGAAATCCAAGCGATCAAAGAGATTATGGGTTTGAGACAAACTGTTCAATACACACCAGAAACGATAAAAACTTTGCGCTATGGTCACATCATGATCATGACTGATCAAGATACAGATGGTTCACATATCAAAGGTTTGATCATCAATTTCTTGACCACTTTTAAAGGGTTGTTGGAATGCCCTGGGTTTTTATTGGAATTTATCACTCCAATTGTTAAAGTTACTCTTACTGGAAGACAAAAAAAAACCATATCGTTTTACTCCATGCCCGAGTATGAACAATGGAGAGAAACAGAAGGAGCCACGTGTTCATGGAAACAGAAGTATTACAAAGGTTTGGGTACATCTTCTCAACAAGAAGGAAGAGAATATTTTTCCAATCTTGATCGTCATTTGAAAAATTTCCACGCATTACAAGGTGATGATAACACAAACATCGATTTGGCCTTTAGTAAAAAAAGAGCTGATGATAGAAAAGAATGGTTGAGAGGATACCAACCGGGTACACATCTTGATCCTGCTATTACTCATATTCCTATATCAGATTTTATTCACAAAGAATTGATTTTATTTTCTATGGCTGACAATATTAGATCGATCCCTTCGGTATTAGATGGTTTCAAACCTGGTCAGAGAAAAGTTTTATTTGGTTGTTTCAAAAGAAATTTGACTAGTGAGATTAAGGTTGCCCAATTGGCAGGTTACGTCTCTGAAAAGACTGGATACCATCATGGTGAACAATCTTTGGTTCAGACAATTATTGGATTAGCTCAAGACTTCACAGGCTCTAACAATATTTACTTATTAAACCCAAATGGTTCCTTCGGTACCAGAAGTACCGGTGGTAAGGATGCATCCGCTCCCAGATATATTTACACCGAATTGAACTCACTCACACCTGTTATTTTCAATCCAGCTGATGAAGCATTGTACACATACGTTCAAGATGATGAACAAACCGTTGAGCCTGAGTGGTATTTACCTGTTATCCCAATGATATTAGTGAACGGGGCCGATGGTATTGGTACTGGGTGGAGTACAAATATTCCTTGTTACAACCCATTAGACCTTGTTGAAAACATTAGGAACTTATTAAATGGCGAGCCGTTGGATGAGATGATACCTTGGTACAGAGCTTGGAATGGGTCAGTAGAAAGAAACGGCCCTGATAAGTTCAAGGTAAGTGGTATTATAGAAGAAGGGGATGAAAACAATTCCTTAGTCATTAGTGAATTGCCCATAAAAATGTGGATCAATACCATGAAAGAACATTTGTTGGCTGGACTTTCAGGTAGTGAAAAGACAAAACCATGGATAAAAGATATGCGTGAACAGCATGGTGTTGATATCAAGTTTGAAATCACTTTAACAGCGGAGGAAATGAGCAAATCCAAACAAATAGGTCTTTATGAAAGATTCAAATTAACACAATCGGTCAGTACTAGTAACATGGTTGCCTTTGATCCTAACGGTAGAATCAAAAAATACGAATCACCTGAGCAAATCTTGATAGATTACTATTACATCAGATTAGAATATTACCAAAAGAGGAAAGATCATTTATCTGACAAAATGAATAATCAGCTTGTCAAGTTAGCAGCTCAAGCCAGATTTATTAAAATGATCATTGATAATAAATTGAAAGTTAGTAATAGAAAAAAATTGGACATCATTGAAGATTTGATTGGCTTGAAGTTTCCTAAATTAGGAAAAAATAATAAAATGATACCGATTGTGGAATCATCTACTGAGATTACTCAAGATGAAATAGAATTAGCCGAAGAGGAAGAAGAAGCTGAAGAGCAACTTCGTGATGCTGAAGGCGTTGTTATAAACAAAAGCTCCGTCTTATCATCTTATGACTATTTATTGAACTTACCAATTTACAGTTTGACTCATGAAAAATATCAAAAGCTTTTGAAAGAAGAAGGAGCTCTTGAAGAGGAATTAAATATTTTGTTGAAGAAAACCGCTAAAGATTTGTGGCTTGAAGATTTGGTTTCCTTTGAAGAATCATACCTGAAATTCTTGGAACTTGATGAGGAGAAAAGGTTGAATACAATCCCTGGGAAATCAGGAACCAAAAGGAAAGCCACCAAACGGAAAGCTATCAAAGATAATACTGGGGCTCCTACCCTGAAAAAGTCCAGAACCGCCGCTGTTAAGAAAGAGGCCTCTCCAGCTTTAGTGTCAAAATCCAAGTCGACAACGAAGGCTAATACTAAACCTGAGCCGGTCGTTGTTAAGTCGGAGCTGCCTAAGCCAAAGTTCCCAACTGTGTTTGGTAATATAAGTGCCAAATCAAGCGCGTCCCCTTCTTCTTCGAAGAGGCCAGAATCAAGAAGTGTATTCAGTCTCGATTCAGATGATGACGACTTCCTGGACATAAAACCTACATCTTCTGAAGTTTCCAAAGTTGTGATTAGCGACGATGACGACGACGATGCTGCTAACAGGTCTTTGCAGAATGCGGCTAAAAGTTTATCAAAAAAGTCATCAATTTTTGATTTCAGCGATAGTGAAAATGAAAAAATGACTCCAGTTAAACAGACTACCAAGAAAAGTCGTAAGACCATTTTAGACAATTCTGAATCAGAAGAGGAGGAAGATGCCCCTGTCACCACTCGTAATTCTAAAGCCAAACCCGCTGCAAAGAAGAGATCAAAGTCAATTTTATCTGATTTGGAAGGTAGTGATGTTGATATGGTAGAGTCTGTTCAAGTTGTAACTCCTCGTGCAGGGAAAGCAAAGAGAGCAAGACCTGCAAAAAATCAAATTTTTGTTGAGTCTGATGATGAAGAGTCTTTTATTGATGATGAAGAGAGTGAAAGTGAAATACAGTACGATGATGATGATAGTGATAGTGATTTCGAATAATTACATAATTATAATTTTAAAAAAAGATATAAAATTTTTCTATTCACTATTTATTCTTCTTCTCTTCATCTCCATGATGATCCAACTCCACCTCTCCTAGTATTTTATTTGACAAGACTTCAATGATGATCATGAATAAAGATGAGAGAACTCCAATGACAAAATTGGAGATGGTAACACCAATGTCTAACCAACTGCCAGATGTCTTAACCAAGTAAAAAAAATTCAAACTGAGAATCTCATTGGTACTTATGAGCAATGAACTGATGGCATATTGTCCCAATTTTAAGCTTCCATTCATGACTCCCAATTCGATACTTAATAACAAATATGGGATGATTAATTTGATCATTAACAAAGAACCCATAATAAAGGGGGAAAAAATAGGTATCAATCTGTAAACACTGTCTAAGGAGAATGCACTGATTGATGATATATTACCAGTACCGAAAAAGCAAACTTCTAATAAAAAGAAACTGATAGTGCTGATTCTTATGAGTTGTAAATTGCCTCCTCCTGGTTTTTCTAATCTTATAAATTGGTAAAGTAAAGCACTGAACGTTGCATAAAAGATGTTTTCAAATGATATTGTGAGAATATTGAAATAAGGTGCAAATGTCAAGAATATTACCAACATTTTAACTTTATAATAATGGGACATATCGATTCTTGTGTATTGAATCACCGGCATAATGATCAATGAAACAATTAATATCGTCCAATTTATTAACTGTGTAGCTTTTGGTAATCCTTCTTTTGCTTGTAATGAAATTATAGCACTGTTAGTTGTCAGCACAGAAGTTATCAATAGTATGATTTGAAACAGAATAAACTTCTTCAGTGATTTGTTCAACTTGAGGCGTAATCTATAGAAACCTGCTACTGACATTATAATCATCATTGCGGCTCCCAAATTGATTTGAGTTAAGCTTTCAACCTTGACGGCATCAAATGTGGTGAATGTACTCATTATTAAACAAGTACCAAACCATAATGCAACTTGAGGGAAAGAAACTTGCTTTCTCAAGAAAACTATTGGATAAAAGGCTAATGCTATGAATAAAAATGTGAATATAATTCGATCGAAAAAACCGTAAACGATCCCTTCGTAAATACTCAAGATGGAAAAAAATATAAAAACTCTACCAGAGTTTGAGATATCTTTGAATAATGATGATAGTCCCATTTTCAATTTTGAGTAATTGGATGTTATCCTTTGGAAAAAGAAAATTGGGAACAACAAATAGACGTAGTAATTGAATGGTGATTTTTGGTAATATAAAATGTAGTTCATCGATACTGTCAATGTTGCAAAGAAAATATAATTGAGGTAAGATGCAGTTGTTGATAATGAATTCTCTTTGTTCAAAATAAATAATTCCAAAAAGTTGATGAAAGAATATATGATCCAACCAAGGAAGCCAAATGTGACAATTGTTCTCAATAATAACCAATTATACTTTGTCAAGTAATCAAGTCCCTCTAATGTGGTTTTCATTAATTCTTCCACGAGTTCTATTGCCTCTGTTTCAAATTCTTCCTTTCCCTGTTCAACAAGTTCAATGAGCAGTTCTATTTCCGACTCGAAATTTTCTATGGCACGTTTTTCAAATTTTTCAAAAGACTTAAAATTGAATTGTGTTTCTTTGAGTTCTTGTTCTTTGACATAGTATTGTTGCAATATAGCTTTAGCATTGGCATACAATGATTTAAGCTTTTCTTCTTCTGAAGCATTTATATAATTCAACGGCAATTCTCCGACAGAATTGGCTGCATAATTTATTCCAACTAAATATGACATTAGTGAAGCTATATCAGCTTGATTGACATCATTTCTCTTGATATGATGAAGGTCCCAGCCTTTTGTATAATCATCATAAACAGCATCCTTGAGCACCACTGGCTTGTTTATCCCTGCACCCCAACAGATTAACGGCGTTCTTGTATTATTTGGATGCCCGTCTCCATGAGAACCAAAAGCACTCATTCCATGATCTGCTGTAAATACAAAAGCTGTATCTTCATCACCAAAAAATTTGTGAACTTCAGGAACAAGCTTCTCCACTTGTTCATCTATGTATTTCAAATTATCATAATATTCAGCGGAGTATGGTCTGTAACTGTGACCTGCAGTGTCCATTCCTAACAAATGTAAAAAGAAGATATTCCCATCCTGATGAATTTGATCATTCAACGTGTCGTTAGTTTTGGAATTTACAAACAACTTCTCCAAATTGTCAAACACAAATTTGTCCAATTCAATAGAAGACTTGCTGAAATCTTCAAATTCGTGACCATACATCCATGTATCAATTTTACTTGAATCACTAGCACCAGTTTGAAACATTGGTAAAATATCTGGGGAACCAAAAGAATAAGCATGAACAGACTGATTTAAAGTACTATCAAAGTCAACAGGGTTTTCCTTCCAACCTTTTGTTACAGCACTTACATCTTCATAAAATCCAGCAATCATGGCAACGTGTCCCGGTCTTGATTCTGTTGGCATCCTTGTATGTGAAATGCCATATGTACCTTCATTTAACACTATATTTCTCAAGAATGGAGCCAAATGAGCTTCTTCTCCAGTGGTTGGATGTTGCAATTTCTCGAAAGTGGTATCAGCCCGTAAACCGTCACCAACTATCAAGAATAACCTTTTCGCTGGAGGTGATGAGGTTGACTTTACCTGTTCCATACCATGCACCAATGGTGACACAAAATAAATGTCAAAAATTGACCATAGGTAAAACAAATGAAACACAAGACCAATTGCCAAAAAAGACACTCTTTTATTGTTCATGACGCGTCTATTTCACTACAATTATCAATTTTTGGAAAAGATGGTGATGTGTTTTGTATATTCTTCATAACATATACAAAATCTCAAAAAATTCAAAATTCGAAAAAAAATAAAAAATCCAAAAAAAAAAAAAAAAAAAAAAAAAAAAAAAAAAAAAAAAAAAAAAAAAAAAAAAAAAAAAAAAACAGAAAAACACAAAAACCTCTTTTAAAGCCTGGAAAGTGCAAAAAAATGGATCAAAAGGGTTATTCAAATTACTTATTGATATAGCTCATTAATACTATTAGTCTTATTATGCAATGCAATTTAAGTGACACTGTAATCTTTTAATATACCTTTCAAATGGGAATTGGTAATCTTTCCTCTTCTTGGTTTCTTCTTTTTAGGTTCAGCGGTAGGTATATTTTTCTGTAATTTTGAAGGATCCAAACTAGTTGGTTTCAATCCATTTTCAGTAAGTTTGATTTGTAAATCGTCACCTTCTGGTAGTTTTATCTTTGTCCATAAGGAGACAAATTCATCTTCTATCCCATTGACATCTCCACCCAAATTCGGCCATACAAGTCTTGGAGCATTGTCTTTTTTAGTTCTTGACACGATTATCTTATTTTGCTTTTCCAATTCATTGATTGCATCAAGACAGCCTGTCCAACCATCTTTCAAATCCTTCACAGGAGTTCCTTTGAAAGTTGGTTGTGCTCTTAAATATTCCAATAAATCCGCCTCTGATTTGATATTGTGAAATGATGCATACTCCAACACATTTTGCTTAGGATCGTATTTGATTCTGTTGATATTCGCCAATAATGGCAACAAGCTTCTCGTGACTCCCTCAGATAGATAATTTTCCAACGTGGAAACGCTCACAGGTTTATCTTGACTCTTTATGAACTCAACTGCCAAATGCATTTGAGTAGCCAAATGAGATCCTGATACTTGTAAAGTTGATCTCTGATTCCTATTATTTTCTGTTTCCTCTTCATAATGTCTTTTCAAAGAGTTTTGATGTTGCTTGATAGGTGATATCTTGCTCTCTTTGGAAACCGGTCTCGAAGCCGTTGTATTGGTGCTACCAGCAGAACTAGTAGCAGCGCTAACCACTCTCTTTTGAGAAGGCACAGCAGAGCTTCTAATCTTCTGTTTGAATTGACTCAAGGATTTCTGCAATTCGGACATTATTCTCTGTGTCTATATCAAATCAGCTTCGATACCAAATATAAATAGCGCCATTACATACACCAGTTCTGCAAGAGTAAATAATAAATTGTTGTGGAAATAAATTGAGTCTGATGGACACCTCTTTTCTGCCTCGGTATAAAAAGAGAAAAAATTTTCTTCTCTTTGTTTTATAAACAACACCAATGAATCAGAGAGGGATTTCAGTAACAGTTAGAGAATAAGAATATGGGCTTGGATCTTCCACTGGTTGATCCTATAGGGCCTTTTCTATAATTCCATCAATTGAAATCTTCTTCTTGTACGATTCAGAGATAGATTCTATTACTGTGGGAGGGAGAGATCAAACGATCTACTTTCTCCTATTCAGCTCTAAAACCATCGCTGTTAGAGGTCCCTTTTTTTAGGTTGATCCATGAAACGGTGATGACCTGAAGTCTGATACAATTACCATACAAAGTTTTTACTAATTGACATTGCCTATGTTTGTCGTTTAATCTTAAAATATCTCATTCTTCCTTCTTGGATCAAAAGATCTAACTGTCCATTTTCTCTAATTGTACTGAATAGTGACTCCATCAAGAAGCCCCCCTAATTGAATGAATGGTAACGTGGTTGACTAATGAATGTATCACACTATCGTTGAATGTGAAATTCATTCACAAACGGAGCAGAGCAGAGGGCAGAGATTGTTTTATTTTTTTTTTTACTCTTTACCGATTTTTCAAAAATTATGAAAAGTGTCTATTTATAAGAAACGCCCCATTGGCTTTGTACTTGATGTATCATGTTAGGTTTTTAAAAGCACCTTCATTCAACTATTCTGATGGGAAATCACCTGTCGTACCAAAATCAAAGAAGCAAAAAACTTCAGACAAAACCACCGTTGCCAAGTCAAGTAATGTTAGCTTTTCATTATCAAAGCAAATTCAAGGACATTCGATAAGTTTCAATTCAGTAATCACTATTTCGAATGATTTGGGAGAGGAGTTTTTCTATGGGAACGTTGAGTTGAAAGCCACAATTAAGTTGGGTTTAAAATCACAATTTGTGAAATCATCACTGATAGTGCCGCCAATCTTGGATCACAGTCAATTGATAAGTTTAACACAAGATACATTCAATTGGACCCTGGGAAATAGATCATTGCAAATTTCACTTCCTGTGGGGATAAAGGACTTGAATAAATGTGTCACAAGACTAAAAATCTCGCATGATGCTTTCCTGTGTAAACATAGCAGGCTGCAGATGCAAGATGATGATGATGAAGTGTTTGCATGTATGGAAATTGAAGTATTGAATCCAGAGGAAATTCAAGACGAATTGGGAACTCAACTTTCCCAATCGATTTCACAATCGTATGAGTCATTTGCCAAAGTTGTCTCTACAAGACCTGACAAGAGTTATGAGTCATCAATTTTCCAATTCTTGAACGTGACTAGTCTGCCTTTTCAAATATTATCATCAACTAAACAAGACAATTACGAAATCTTGCCCAATGGGAAAGGCACCACCTCGGCAAGGTATTGTGTACGGAAACTTGCAACTTGTGACTTGCCACTGGATAACAACCATTTCAATTACAATACCACCGATATCTCAATCATTGAAGAATTAGGAAATGGAATAGAGAGACATTTATGGAATGCTGGAATTCACACAATGACCATCTTACCATTTCTCTTGGAAAATATCGATAATTTACCTGCAGCAAGTCGTCCTAATATCTTGGAACTAGGCACAGGTGTTGGTATAATCTCTATAGCATTATCTAAAATTTTTGCAAATGCTAATATATTCGCCACTGATTTACCAGATGCGGAGGAAATTTGTTTGCAAAATATAAGATTAAATGGATCCAATGCAATTTTCAAAAATTTAGAATGGTGTACCGATGAGAAAAGTGGGTTTGTTGAACGTGGTTGGGATTTAATCATCATTACAGATTGCACTTATAATCCTTCATATTATGTTGATTTGATCAATGTGATACAAAGAGAGTCGGACAAGAACACTACTGTATTACTTGCTCATAAGATACGAGAACCCAATGGTGAAAAGAGGTTTTTCCAAACATTTGCCGAAAAATTTCATAGCATTCAAGAGGTTTGGATTCATAATTTACATGAATCGGTTCATATAGGTCAATATAAAAAAACAATAGATTAACTTTATTTATTTTAAAATTCATGCTGGGTTATTCATCAACATTTTAAAAATTTTCTTTTCCGAATTCTCACTATTATCACCATCATTCGAAAGATTACTGGCAATGCCCGGTGAACAGCCAATTTTATCAATTGCTGCTGAATTCTCAGTCAGACTCGAAGATTTGGCTGATCCTATAATATATGAACAATCATCACAAAATCCATAAACATGCTTGTTGCAACATTGCAGATCAACATCATCTTCCACTTTTGTTGGCGGCTCAATGTGGAAAATTTTCATCTTGGTTTTAGCTTGCTGTATATAATCTGCCTTTGATTGAAGTTTACTTTCAGACTTGATGTTGTCAACTTCATCATTGATGCCATCGACATTAAATCTTCTCTTACTTAAAAAGGCTCTAAAATGTCCCCTCCTCTTTGCAGGTACTTTGTCCGGAGAGACACTTACTGAATTGTCTCTGTTCTGACCAGTTGTCTGTCCAGTTGGCTGTCCATTGATGTTTGGCAAATCATGTTCAGAATTTGTAGATTTACCTTTCTCAGATAAACTGAGAATATCAGGGTCAATTACAGGAACTTCATCAAAATTTGGAGAATGATTAGGTTCGAATATTGATTTTTCAAGAACTAGTTGTTTGGGGTGATTGTTAATACATCGTCAATTTGCTAATATTATAAGTGGGGTAGCCTTACTTTTGTCTTCCGAAACGTTGTTCAGATCCATACTTTGATTACTCCCAATTGTGTCGAGCAATAAGTCTTTGAAACTGGCAATGCTAGAACGTGAGATTTGCTTTTGAATAATTGATCTTCTCTTGTTTTCATTGACTGTTCGAGATCTTTTACTCCTCATTGAGGGGGCTTTACATTCTTGGCCATCATCGGTTGATGCAATAATACTGCTAGATCCATCAACTTCTGGTTTTTCATAGCTCATACATGGACCAGGGGGAGCTACCAAACCGATACCCTCTGTATTTCTTATCACGTTTCTATTCCCATATTGGTTGTCCCCTTCTAACATTGAATGAAATTTTAGAAACAAACCATATGCAGCTTCATCCATCGATTGAATATCCTCTGAAACTCTCTTCTTTTGTGTCTGAGGTTTGGTATTGTCAATTTCCTGTGATGCAACATAAGAATTAATTGAACGATCAAGGGCGGCTAATATCAAATTTGGATCCGCTTTCCCAACTGTCAACTGGTATATATCTATTTCATCGTGTTCGTTATCTTGTGGAAAGAAACGTTCATTCAAAGCTGGCTTGTTATAACGAGGGACTTCCAAAGACGTATCTGACCTTTCTTTCAATTTCCCGTTGTTACCAGGTTTCGATAATAGGGATGTCAATTCTGGGTTTAATTCCAGTTGAACAAAATTCTTGCTAGTTAAACTCATTAACCCACGATATTAAATTCGAGAATTTTTCTAACTGAACAAATGAGTACTGAGGAGTCTTATATTAAATTGAATTGAAAAAACCGACTTTTTGAAAGATAACAAGTACATTGGGAGAAATGAGATAAAAAGAGTTTTTTTGTCTTTGTGTCAAAATTTAAAAGAAGTCCAACTTAAGGGCGGTTTGGGTGCTGGTCGATCGTGTGTTTGAGACTAATTGTTCCCCATCTGAGAAAATTTTTCAATCAATTCCAATTCTTCAAAGTAGCCTTGGTAACCTCGGTGGGGGCGACGATATTAACGAGCAGTGAAGGCGCAGCGATGTCATGGTGATATCGAGGTGAATCTTTTCATCGCATGAAAACACATGAGTTTCTGGAGATGTCATAGATTAGATAGATTGTGTCAGCCACTCCATACTCTGGTGGTGGTGGGAGGATATAGAAATTTAACATTTCCCAGTGGGAAGAATTGTAGATGCCCCACTTAAAAGAAACCGCACTACACAAATGACGGGTAACAACACCTCTTGCAACGCCAACACACACACACAAGAGCAAAATCCAATCAGATCAAGTTATTTCCAAGCACAGAAAAATTAAATAATAACCACCACTTACCCGGCCTCCTAAGAACAACCAGGGGCAAGAATGAAGCCGGGATGAGATTTACCCTAGCCCTCGCAGTGGTTTACGCCGGGAAGGCCCATCGTTGCGGCTGGGCTCGACTCATCCAGCCCAGCCCAGCCCAGGGCAAGCAGAGCCAGAATTTCAACTAATATCACTCTGACAACCAACAGCACAACAGAAACAAACAGACAAACAGAAACAAACAAAGAGAAAGAAAGAAAAAAAAATTTTCTTCTTCTAAAACTTTCTGCTTGACTGATATAAAAGCGTAAACTTGCCACTTCACTCTTTCTGAAAATTTTTTTACCTCCTTGTCGCCTCACACCAGAAATCAAGCATTTCCATCTGAGATTATTATATAAAGAAGTAACATTTATAAAATGGGTAAAGAAAAGTCACACGTTAACGTTGTCGTTATTGGTCACGTCGATTCAGGTAAATCAACCACCACCGGTCATTTGATTTTCAAATGTGGTGGTATCGATAAGAGAACCATTGAAAAGTTTGAAAAGGAAGCTGCCGAATTAGGTAAAGGTTCTTTCAAATACGCTTGGGTTTTGGACAAGTTAAAGGCCGAAAGAGAAAGAGGTATTACTATCGATATCGCCTTATGGAAATTCGAAACTCCAAAATACCATGTCACTGTTATTGATGCTCCAGGTCACAGAGATTTCATCAAGAATATGATTACTGGTACTTCTCAAGCTGATTGTGCCATTTTGATTATTGCTGGTGGTATCGGTGAATTCGAAGCTGGTATCTCAAAGGATGGTCAAACCAGAGAACATGCTTTGTTGGCTTTCACCTTGGGTGTTAGACAATTGATTGTTGCCGTCAACAAGATGGACTCTGTCAAATGGGATGAAAAGAGATTTGAAGAAATCATCAAGGAAACCGCCAACTTTATCAAGAAGGTTGGTTACAACCCAAAGACTGTTCCATTTGTCCCAATCTCAGGTTGGAACGGTGATAACATGATTGAACCATCATCAAACTGTCCATGGTACAAAGGTTGGACCAAGGAAGGTAAAGGTGGAGCTGTTGTCAAAGGTAAAACTTTGTTAGAAGCTATCGATGCTATTGATCCACCATCAAGACCAACTGACAAGCCATTAAGATTGCCATTACAAGATGTTTACAAGATTGGTGGTATTGGTACTGTGCCAGTTGGTAGAGTTGAAACCGGTGTCATCAAAGCTGGTATGGTTGTTGTTTTCGCCCCAGCTGGTGTTACCACTGAAGTCAAATCTGTTGAAATGCACCACGAACAATTAGTCGAAGGTCTTCCAGGTGACAATGTTGGTTTCAACGTTAAGAATGTTTCCGTCAAGGAAATTAGAAGAGGTAACGTTTGTGGTGACTCAAAGAATGATCCACCAAAAGGTTGTGATTCATTCAATGCTCAAGTCATTATCTTGAACCATCCAGGTCAAATTTCATCAGGTTACTCTCCAGTCTTGGATTGTCACACTGCTCATATTGCTTGTAGATTCGATACTTTAATCGACAAGATTGACAGAAGAACTGGTAAGAAATTGGAAGAAAATCCAAAATTCGTCAAATCAGGTGATGCTGCTATCGTCAAGATGATTCCAACTAAACCAATGTGTGTTGAAGCTTTCTCAGACTACCCACCATTAGGTAGATTCGCTGTCAGAGATATGAGACAAACCGTTGCTGTTGGTGTCGTCAAATCTGTTGAAAAATCCGACAAGGCTGGTAAAGTTACCAAAGCTGCTGTCAAAGCCGGTGCTAAGAAATAAGTTGCATAATTTAATTTAATTTTATGCCTTTTAATTCTTATGCTTTTCTTCAATTAATTTATTTAATAATAAATTATATGTTTATCATTAATTCACAACTTGTAGCGCCTTTAAACCCTATATGAGACCTCTATTCATTCATTCTTCTCTCGCTTTTGTCAATAATGTTCAACCTTGTTCAATCTTGTTGAAAAGTGTAATATTTTTCTCTTCATGTTAAATGTGAATTTTTTGTTAATTTTTGTTCGTGTGAAAAGTTCAAGTAAATCATATACTTAGATATATCTATATACAATAACAAACAAAGCTTTCATAACCCTATTTATCAATGGGATATGATGAACGTTCAAAATCCTGAATTGATGGAAATTGTACATGTAAGTGTATATAATGCAATAATGGGGCTGGTCACCACTTGAAGTCATGCATACTAACATTTCAAATAAGTTGGTGGAAGCGTTGTATTCTTCCAAAGATCCAAATGAGGTCTTACAAATTCAAAAGGAGTTACAAAATATACAAAAGTCTCCAGCAGGTTGGGAAGTGGCGAATCTGTTATTCTCAGTGGATTCAATCAATTGTAAATTCTTTGGCGCCTTGACGTACACTGTTAATATCAATTTGCATTTCGCCGATATTTCACCAGATAGAGCCCTTGAAATCATTTCAGAGTTACTACATCATTTGATAAACTTGATCTCCAACGCAGCAAGTAGTGTGTCGTTTTTGATACGAAAGATTTTGTCAAACTTGGCCTTGATGTTCATCTATTTCCATGACACTTGGAATAATCCACTATTGTCCTTAGCGAGATCATTACACGATACATCCCCTCAGATATCCTCATTAAATGAACCTGTACCAATGATATCAAAGGAAGTCGCAGAGTTGGTATTGTTATTCTCTCAAACAATCGTGGAGGAGTTGTTAAGGAGCGAGGGTAAAAATAATTTGTTTCAAATAGTTCACGAAAACGTTTTTGGGTTAACTTCTCAATTGTTGTTCACAAATGATCTTTATCTCAGTTCTTTGGAATGCTTGAACAGTTGGATTCAATACATATCAACGTCTGAGTACAACTCTGTGGAAAGGTATGATATAAGTCATTCATTGAGCATTTTACTCGATTTGGTCGTCGGTGACGATGTATCAATATCTTCCAGAGCAATAGATGTCACAATAGAAACTTTGGAGACTAAACCTTCATTTTTCAACAAAGTTTTAAAAGAGAAAATTGACACTATAATATTTAGCTCCTGGTCCATTCAATATATTAAGAATTCAAGAGAAATTGAGGATTATGACAATATAAATAATTTTTCAAGATTGGTGACGCTTTACTTGGAAACAGATGTACTCAATTTCGCCTCAACTTTGATTGATCCTTCCAATTTTAGCAAAGTTGAATTTTTGTTAAGTTTAACAGATTTTCCAGCTATCCCTATTGACGAAGAGTTACTCTCAAAGGATTTTCTTGAGTTTTGGTCTGAATTGGGAGAAGTTTTCATAGATGACACTGAAAGATTATCGATTGTTCTTAAGAATGATCCTGATAGGCTTCAAGCTTTAAATAATAAAATGTTGGAACTTTTCAACAAGGTTTGTTTTATTTATTGGAAGAAAATTCGCATACCGACAGACAATTTTACCAGTTATCGAACACAATTTTTTTCATATAGGAGAGATGTGGCGGACTTTTTCGATTTAGTCTATCCCATTGTTAAGGAGTCTTTTTTCGAAAATTTGACGAGTCATATATTGTCAAATATATCTGAGGAAACTGTCAAGTTTGATGAAATTGAATCTTCATTATACACTCTCACTTCAATTTCATCGAATTTCTCCTACACAAATCCAAATGCCACAATATTGAGGTCTTTGTTGAAATTATTTGAATCACCATTCCTTCAAACTTTGTCATCTGGCTTTCAGGAAAGCAATATCACTTTTGCTGTTGATTCTCTGATCCATTTTTTATCTGCCATTGATTTTTTCTATAAACAGGAACAAGGTATTCAATTTCTACCACAAATAATGAGTTTTTTGTTTGATTGCATTATTAACTCTAATTTGTATAACCATTCTTCTTCAAAAGCAATTGCCAAAATATCAGACGAATGTCGTTTATCTTTGGGAGATTATTTACCAAATTTTCAAAACATTTTAGTTGAGATGATAAACAATCCAACATTTGATAGTACAGTGCGTGAGAGAATAACGAATGCATATGCATCAATCATTCAGGGAACAAAAGATCTTGATACTCAGGCAAAACACTTGCTTCTACTCTTGGAGTTGGTCCAACAAAGAATCGATCACTTATATGCTGAGGGACATATTGAAAAAGACGCTGATGTTGAGTATATTATATCATTATTGAATTGTGTCAGTGAACTAGGAAAGGGGATGCAACTGCCCGATGATGTCGAAGAATATCTTTCAGAAGAAGAGATCAATCAAATTGATCGGTATTGGTCTCAAGATCCGTATAGTATCCACCAAATGATACTTTCAATAATTGGGAAAGTTTCTTTGAATGAAGCGCAAAATGCCTTGTTGAAGAATACAGAAATTGTAGAAAAATGTTGTTTGATATTGAAAAGAGGACTCGCGGAGACCACGGGTGGACCATTCACACTTGATGTGAAAGTAATTGTTGAGTTCATAGTGGCTAAATTCTCCATGACAAGTTCAAATGGTTTACCATATTTGTTTCAATTGATGGAACTGTTAGTATTGTCCGGTCATATGAAAATGTCATTTGAATCGATATCAAAGGCTTTGGACTATATGCTTTTTAAAAACATTGATTACATCAAAGCAGACCCTGATTTGATGGAGTGTTCGATATCGATGGTTGCTGTCATTATTGAAAAAAAACCAAATCTCGTTATCTTCAGTGAACAATTCCCAAAGATCTTGGAGCTTTGTCTTGAAGGTATAAGTACCAATGAGAAGTTCATATTGAAGGCCTCTTCGAAATTTTGGTCAAGGCTAATTGTATTGAAAAAAGGTGATAAAGCTGATCACGATCATATTTCAAACATATTCATCAATGAAAACTTGGGTCTGATTTTGACACACACCACTATGATAAATCTCTTGCCGGCCCTGAGGTCTAATATCGAGTATTTTCAAGAGATTTTAAAATTTCTCGTTGTCAAATATCCACTACAGATGAAAACGTGGTTGATTGATTCGTTGGTTGACATTTCAAATAGAAGAGAAGCAGAGAATTTGAAACCGTTACAAAGGACTGATTTATTGATCAAAAAGATGATGGCAACGCGGGGAAAGGGTCATCAATTCATGACTGTCATCAAGGAGTTTTGGTTAGAATCTAATGGTCTTACCAATTATTGAAAATACTAACATGGAAAGCAAATTGATACTATTCTTTCAATTACAAACGCTATAATTTTTTCTTCGGAAGTGTAGAGACTCGATCATAAGAGCTTTTCTTTATGAAAACGACATAAAGAGAGCACATTAACGAAGTGCAGTAGGAGCAAAGGTAGGCTTACAATGTTGAAAGATATATCTCAAAGTAATAATGAAAAAAAAAAATTCATATATAGTTTTACAAATCAAAGTGGGGGTATTTAAGGCAAAACTGCATTCAATTTTTCGGACAACACGTCGATTTCCTCGCTAAAGTTGAGTTTATCTAATCCAACACATTGATATCTGATTCTAACCGTATTGTTGTAACTATCTTGTCTTGCTCTGACTCTAAAGTTATACTCATTCATTTGCAAAGGTTGGAAGAACGTTGCACTGTTTTTACCACTAGCAAAGATCTCGTTAGCAGTAGTACCACCTAACAACTTTTCTACTTCGTTATTAAATAATGTCAACCACAATTGACCGGTCAGATCAATAATACTCAAGGTCAAGATAAATCTGTGATTTGGAGCTTCAAAGTTTTTGTCATCCTTTTCACAACGCCAGGTACCATCCGGTTGTTCAATGACTTTTCTGTTACAACCTTCTGTTTGACAAGCTGGGTAACTGAAGTTTTCAGTTCTAATATAGTTTATTGTTCCCTTGACAGAGAAATAATCTGGTTTATCATTCATTCCCAAGTTTTCATTCTGAACATCAATAATCGATTTTCTTTCTTTCAAATTGATAGCCCCATTTAAAGATCCACCTTCCACTTTCAAAGACTTGAATTGCTCATGTATACCTTGTTTATCATACCAACCTTTTAATTGGAAGGCTTCTGGGATATCCGGGTTTGGAACAATAGTTGCAGATTGAGTCAATGATAAACTTCTGCCACCAAAATCTTGAACTTTGGCACCCTTTACAGCAACAATGGTACCCTCTGGTAAATTAAAATCCAAAGCGCTTTTGTTCCACAATCCAACAGTGATGGCAAATTGAGATTCATCAACAATTGTAATATCACGTCTGTCAAACGGTCTACCGGTAGACTTGGCAACAATTTGAAAAGCAGGATTGACTTCTTTCAATACTCCAACCACATCGACTATTGCATTGGCATCCAGATCTTGGATTTTATTCAATTTAACAAAATTAAAGTTCAATTTTGGAACATCAGTGGCATCTTCACATTCTTCAATCTCCGTATCTCTATCCAATTGTAATTCATAAGGATGGCTCAAGTTTGAAAATTGAGGTTTTGCCTGTTGTATTCTGGCTTTCGAAACGTAATAAACTTTACCTTCTTGCAATAAGTCGTAGAACTTATCTGCTACATCATTAAATGCAGTAGCTCTTATTTCATTTGTTTCATCTAGCAAATTGATATTAAACAATTTGCCTTCACCTCTTTGGTTTGACCAGGTTCTTACATCAGATTTGTAAGAAACCCTAGCTTTGATTGTCCAGTTATTTTGATATGGAGATAATTGATCAATAGCATAAAGATTAGCACGAGACTCCTTAGGTTTGGATTGAGCTGCTGCAGCAACTTGCTGTGGTGGGGCATTGAAAGTTTCTTTGGCTTCAACAGCAGAGTTATCATTATAAAAATCCTCTTCTGGATGGGAATTGAAGTAATCATCAACATTTGAGGGATTTTGAGTACCATATCTTGGGGCAGTTTCTTCAAGTACCTTGATCTCACTGATAAGCAAAACCCTTCTGTTATTACTCATTCTTTCTCCCTCGTATTGTTGTAGTGTGATGACGCTGGTTCTTTTCAATCCTTGCAGCTCGGCAGCATCTACAAATTCTGGTCTCATAACTCCATGAACAGTGTAATAACCGTCTGATAAAATCAATCTCAATCTCTTCCCTTGGTCATTTGGAATAGCTTTAATATTGGTAACTTGAACAGTGATCGGTTGATTATCTTTAATAGTCCTAGTCTTACTGAACAAATTGAGCAAACACCTTTCGGTGATTTGATTAGTCATTTGTTAAAAGATACTGTCAATAAGTGATGTGGCAATCAACTAATCAATCTTATAATGTATTTACATTGCATTTTTTTTCCTTTTCTCACGCGTTCTGGCAATTGTTTGGCGTTTGTTTGTGTTCTTTGTGGACGACTATAGGCTGACTGCCCCTTTGGGTGATTTCCCGTTTTGCTTTTGGATATTCCTGATCAAAGGAAAAAGTGAAGCACAACACAGCACAGCACAGCACATCACGTCACCATCTGATCGATTTGCTGCTTCATCACCATTCAAACTTATAACCAGATATAATGACTAAGACAGAGAACGACTCCACAGAGTCAGAGGCATTGTCCATGTTCTTCAACGATGATTTTGTACCTCACACGTATTTAGATGCATTATTTGATTCCACATTGACAAATTCCTCATCCGCAACTTCTTTGAAGAGAAATCAACAGAAATTGAAATTGGACTCGGCAAGTACATTACAATTGCTCCAGTCAAAATGCTCGAATTTGCTTGCACATTTGGACTATTATCAAAAAGAACTTACAGGAGATCTCGAAGAGCGTATCAAAAAGCTTCAGGCTTCATCAGCTGTAATCTCATCCGAACTAAATGGTGATGATGGAGACTCCATTACGAGATTGGAATATTACGTGGAGAATATAGTCAATACAATCAATTCACTTCATGATGATTTACAAACATACAATAAGAAAATTGAAAATCTTGAGTCGGCAGATACAGATCGATCTGTTTTGGAGTCTTTGTCGAATTTGAAAACTGCTAAACTGAAAATACTACTGGTTCTAAAAGTATTTGAAACGGCAAAGCTGGTGGCGACGACTGCTGACTTGGAAGATGAACTGGAGCAAGATACAAGAATCGCACCAACAAGTAACAAACAACTGCAGAGAATCAGTATTGACATTGAAACTTTCAAAAAATCTATATATTTCCTTGAAGGTGCAATTGATGAAGAGTTAAAAATGAATGAAAATGAAAAGAACCTGATCATAAAGAAAATAGACAATTTGATAAGCTTACTCCCGATCTTCAAAGGTTTACCAAGGTTCTATACAGTGTATTCTGACTTCGTTGATAGAATAACTGAAAAGGGGAAGGGCGCTTCCACATGATAAAAATTGAGGAGTTGGTTTAAAATTTACAACAGTTGACATTTAAAAAGTATAGAATGATGCAAATATGTTAATATTTATATAAAACAAAACCTCGAAATTCCCTAAAATATCAAAAACGATAAACAGATTAACGTATAAACTCAACAAAACATTTGCCCTAAGCATCTCTGCGGGAGTCACTACTTTTTTTCGGTGAACTAGCGTGCCATCCACCAACTGCACCTCCAACAACAGTTGGCACCATCGCCAAAGCTGATATTCCAGGAGCAGCAAGTCTTCCATTTTGTTCATCATAAGAAGGACCTTGATTGTTTGAAGAATCGACTAAAGTGGAAACATTGCTACTATTTATCGATGATGACGATCTGGATCTCCAATCACGATACAGTTTCATAGGACTATAACCTCCAACATTATCTTCTTTCAAATGCATTATGTCATCTTTAGCTTTGAGGAATGGTGAAAGTTCGTATAATGGAGATAGTTCAACATCATCTTCTGGGTCAGGATTTCTTTCTCTTCTACCTCTCAAAAATCCAAAAGTCACAATATAAACCGTGAATCTAAATAACCTCGTTGGGAAGTACTTGACAAATGGTTCATCTGGGAGAAGTCTAATGAGCGCTCCAATAGGAATTGACGCCATACCACATATTATAGCAGTAGCCCACATTCCGGCTGTGTTTCTAGCAATCGAAAAGGCAGCCCCACCAACAAACATGATTAAAATTTGAAATCCACCAATGATCAGGGCGATGGCAATGAAATACATATTTCTGAAAAGATGTGAAAAGAAATTCAAGTTGCTCATTGTCATTCTTTCCCTTATTGTTGTCAAACCATCACCTTCATCCAATTTCCTGGCAACGAAAAAACAGAAAAATTGTAACCATACAAAAGTGTTGAAGGTCATAGCAGAAAGTTGTGTCGATGTATGATCACTGACATCGCTTGTACCATAGAAAATTTGAGCCCCGGCGAAATGCAAAATAAAAGTGATAGTAAGTTGAAGAATTGATTGTCCCATTATCATTTTCCACATGGAAACTGTAATCAATGGTTTGGTTCTACCAGCTGGTTTCATCTTCAAGAAATTGTCATCAGGTTTATCTGTAGCCAAAGCTAAAGCAGCTAAAGTGTCCATAATCAAATTAACCCACAACAATTGCACAGCAGTCAAAACCGATTTACCATCTTTGGAAGCAACAGCACTGATAAACGTAAGAGCAACAGCAGTGACGTTAACAGTCAATTGAAATTGGATGAATTTTCTAATGGAGACAGCAACTGTTCTACCCCACTTGATAGCATTTACGATAGCAGTAAAATCATCAGTCATCAAAATAATATCGGATGCTTCTCTGGCAACTTCAGTACCAGAAATACCCATAGAAAACCCTACATCTGCTAATTTCAATGCTGGTGCATCATTTGTACCATCACCAGTAACAGCAACGACTTCTCCCATATCTTTCAATGTTTTAACCAATATTCTCTTGTCATCTGGAGATGATCTCGCAAGAACTTTCAAATGAGGGACAACCTCATATCTTTCTCGTTCTGATAATTGTCTGAAAACGGGACCTTCCATATGGGTTCTACTATCACTTAAATCGTCTTCGGTCAAAATATTACATCCAAGAGATATTGCCTTGGCTGTTACCAAGTTATCACCTGTGACCATTCTGACCGTGACACCGGCCATTTGACATTGCTGAACAGCTTCAGGAACTCCCTTTCTCAAAGGATCTTGAATTCCCACCAACGCATCGAGAATCAATCCAGTTGATCCATTGACATTAACATCCGACTCCACAACAATACGAGGAATATCAGAATTGGAGTCACATGTCTCCAGGTCCGAATTAAACTCATCTCCAAATAACTTTGTTGGGTCAGCTTCATTGTCATTGTCATCAACTAATGCTTTCGGTGGCCAAGATGATAAACCTTGGAAATCTCTATGTGCAACGGATAATGTTCTCAAAGCATCTTTGGCAAAATTGTTAATCGTATCATCCAAAGCTGATCTGGAATCTTTTGTGAGTGAAACAGTATCGCCATTCGATAAAGTCCGGCTTTCACATCTGGAAAATACAATTTCAGAAGCACCTTTGACATAAAATCTGAAACCATTTTCAATTTTGATTACAACACCACCCCATTTTCTTGAACTTTCGAATGGAATTACTTGAACAATCTTAGATTTGTAGTCCTGTCTTATTTGTTCCAACGATTTGGTTTCAAACGTCTTAAATGAGTCTTGTAACATCAATAATAATGCAGTTTCAGTCTTACTACCAATGTAAGGGTCGCCCATAGTTGCTGGTGCCTCTTGTCTAGTCTTAGTCAACGAATACCAATGCTTTCTTTGAGGAGGATTTAAAATGTCAAATGCTATATCATCCATTTGGTCATCCAGTTGTTGTTTATTTTCGAATGCAGATGAGTTGATTGCAATGTTCTCTGTAATGGCAGCGTGCAAATTCTTAGCCAAAGTATTGCGTCCCAATAACTCTTCAGAACTAGTCAATGAATGGTCATTGTTGTTAAATTCTTCGTCTCCTAGTATACCTCTTACCACTCTCATTTTATTTTCAGTCAAGGTACCAGTTTTATCTGAACAAACTGCAGTGGCACCACCCATAGTCTCACAAGCAGAGAGATGTCTGACCAAATTGCCATCTTTAGCCATTCTTGTTGTGGCAAAGGCTAAGGCCAACGTAACCGCTAAGGGTAAACCTTCAGGTATGGCAACAGCAATGATGGCTATGACTGTAATAATGATATTCAAAAATTTTACACCCTTTTCACTTGGTGTGAGATCATGATATCTATGACCTGGCGGAAGCAGACACAAAAATCTAATGAATAAAACAACAAATAACAGTAAAGCTGCAAGGAAGGCAAAATTAGCAATACCATCTGCCAATGCTGACAATCTTACTTGAAGCGGAGTTTCTTCAGTGTCTCCTTTCAAGGACAACAAAGTTCTTCCATGCATTGAATTAGGACCTACCGCAGTGACCACAGCTTTACCAACACCGGACAAAATTTTAGAACCACTAATCATCATTGGGTCTGGAACCCCTTTGGTACCAATATCCAGATCTGTGTTTGCAAATTTCTCGGTATACATGGCCAATGCTTCTTGAGCTGGCATTTTTTTTATTGTGTTTGTTTCACCAGTCAAAGCTGATTCATCGCATTCACATGATCCCTCTACTAAAATAGCATCAGCGGGAACAATATCACCTGTTTCCAAGGACAATATGTCTCCAACAACTAAATCATAAACTGAAATCACTTCCTTGTCTCCACTTCTAAAGACAATAATTGACCTATCATCCTTCTTTGAGTTCAATTTGGCAAATTGTCTCTCTTTTTGATAATCATTTGCTGCACCAACTACAACAACAATTAAAACCGCAACCATGATGGCAACACCCTCCACCCAATCAACTTTGGGCAACGGTTTCCCTTCGTCATCATATTCTACTGGCTGTCCTAATGTTTCATATAATCCCAATGCAAACGATACGATAGCTGCCACTAGAAGCATGATTAATACTTTATCATGCATTGCTTCCCAAGCTAATTGTAAAAAACTCTTTGGTGGCCTCAGCGGAATCTTATTCTCGCCATATATTTTCTGTCTTACGTCCTTATCGGGTATTTCGACGCTTAGTCCTCTAACATCTGTATCAAGTTGGAGCAACACATTATCGATTCCTCCCAACTCATTGAGTTTAATTATTGATTTTGGATCGTGTAAATCTTGAAAATCCTCTACGGATATGTCAAAGTCACCTCTTGCACTGCTCATCTGATAACTGATTGAATGTAAGTATATATATATATATATCTATATATGTTTCTTATGAATGTGTTCTCAAAACATCTACTACAGACACGATTATGAATGGTGATAAAAGTCAGTTTGAGATTATGCGTCTTTTTATGAAATTGAGCAACAAACCCTCGGTTTATTTCAAATTTGTATATAAAGTAATCACGATGCAAATTGAATGCAAAAGAAAAGTTTAAACTTGTGACGATTTTAGGATGGAGATGGATGAAGATGTGACTAAATATGTTGAAGCCAAATCCAAAGCCAAGAAGTGATAACAAGCAAATGGAATTGTATATGAAAAACCCAAAAACGATACAAACAGATCCCCAGGGCCGCGACAGTTTTCCAACGTATCTTTAAATGTTAATCAGTAGACTATCGAATAGTAGAGAAGTGCCGATAGTGCTTTAGTAGCACAGCCTCCCTTTTCTTTGCCATGTAAAGTGAAAAGAAATTTACTTCTCAATGCAACGCAGCAGACCGTATAGATTCGGAATTGTTCGTTCTCCCAGCGGTTAGTCAAAAAAAAGAAGGCCCTGTTTTCGAGCAGACGAGTACGTACACTCACTTCTATAAGAGGAAAGCGTCAAGCTTTGTCAATTGCAAACTGATTCAAGGACTCAATAGGTTAGCGGCTCTCCACTAGCTGAGATCACTCAGCAATTGCCACCTTCACAAGAATCGGTAGCCCAGCTTGTACGGTTGCTACAGCCGAGGTTCTGTGCCACCGGGAGAAAGCAAGGAAAGACACACAGCGATCTAAGGCCGTTCGCTATATGGCGTCTTGGCATTTTTTTTTGTGTGTTTTTTTTTCAATCTCAATTTAGGTCGCATGAGGTTTATTGTAGGTATGTACTGTACACTCTGGAGCTGAGTCAAATCAGCGGCAGTATAATTTCCAATTAGAGAAGTTGTCCTTGCACCTCTAATAGTTCGGAAATCTTGTCTCAGCTTTGCGTAGACCATCTTTTAGCGCTTACTAGTGATGTTTTTTAAGCCTGTTAACAGCCGAGCTGTTTGAAGCATAACTTTTACGAAAAAGAGCAGAAAAAGTAGCCATCGTGATCCGTGGTAAATGAGACAATGGTACCACACTCTATTGATTTTACACTTAGGGTATGTTCAATCACATATCGTCATGAAGAGGAGGCGAGGTTAGAATAAGTGAGTTACTGCGGTCTTAGCAAATTAGCAATTAATATATTTTGGATCATTATTAGTAAAATCTGAACTCCTGCAAATTACCCCCCCCCATAAACACAGCCTGTACCATGAGCCAAGAGATAAATGGAATATGAAAATTCCATTAATGAATGTTTTTTAAACTGCATCGTCATGATAAATGAAATGTGAATCTTTTGGATTTGATCCTGCATGTTTTATGTAGCTTCCGTCATCCGGTGGTCTTTCATTTCTTGTGTTATTCACAAGCAAACTATGAATACTCAAAGTTGTGCTCAACAAATTCTGAACAGGGACCCATTTATCCCCCAATATATCTAAGCAAATGTGACCATTGCTATAAATATGTGGATGTATAGGTATTTTGGTACATTCAGAGCTCTTGATAAATTGAACTTGAGGACTTTCAAAAGGGTAGTTATCATCAATGACAAACTTCAACCTATAGACGTCTGTCTCCAGATAAAGTGGGTTATTTAACACTTTCATATCAAAATAGAAAGTCTTAAGCGTATCATCTGGCTGTATGAACTTGATGTCTATCTTGAGTTAGTAAAGTAAACTCTTGGTGTAAAGATTGAAGTCCATTTCCAACTTACCTGACGGGATGTCTTTCATTATCTGAGGTATCTCCCTCATGACCCTTTTCCTAGATAGATGCGATGACATTGATCCTTCAATTTATTATGATATGATAAGATAAAGATCAGTACAGTTATACTAGAATATATTTTTCTTTGTGACTTTTTTTTCATTATTTTTTTGACAGGAAAACACAATACGATTTAATCAAGGGCTTATCACAGCTTTCAACTCATCAAACGTAAAATGATATCGGATCCTTTACTTTAACTTCAATATTCAGAGTAACAACGATTGCCGCCCCCACTGATATGAGACATCTGAGCTCAATTGTCTAATAGTAGCTCGTTAGGCCGTATACATTGTCGAAGAATTGCAGCTACTAATTCTAATTTACCAGTTTTACATTGGAAAGAGCCTAAAGATCACCTAACTAGGCTCGCAGCCCTAGCATCGCACACCATACTATAATTATGTGCAGCAACAATGCAATCATATCTTCAAAAGCAAATGATTGTGGTAAATTACTTCAAAATACATATATTTGACTTTATTGCACGATTTTGAACCTTCTTTAAATTAAATCTTTAATGTAAACGAATACGAATAAAGTCTTTATCTCTGTGATAAAGAGGTAAAGACTTTATTAAAGATTGATCATTGTCAAAGGCTCAATGGCATTAGCGACTAGGTGTTATAAGAGATTTAGATATTACACACGCTATCATGGGTAACGGGTTTATTTTTAAGCTCAAGCGTACTTACTCAGACCTCCTTCTTCAAATCTTCCAGTCGCAGATTATCCAGATTTGACAGGTACAGTTGCGTTAGTGACAGGGGCCAGCGCTGGAATTGGACTTCAGACCGCCAAGCTTTTGGCAAGTAAAAATTGTCTAGTTCTTATGGGTGTTAGAAATAAAAGCAAAGGTGAGGGTGCAAAAGCTAAAATTTTGAAAGAACTTGGTAAGAATGGAGGTAATGCTATTGGGAAACTTGAGTTGATAATGATGGACTTGGCAGATTTGGAAACGTTAAAGACTGTTCCTGAGCAGATCTCCTCATTTGCTCAAACGCTTGACATCATCATTCATAATGCTGGTCTTGCAAGTCCTATTGCTCCTCCTACAAAGCAAGGATTTACTGCAGTTAATGGTGTCAATGTCATTGGTACTTTCTTTTTACAGAAGCAGTTAGATGAATTGTTTCTCACTCCAAGTGAATCCCCTTATAAGAGACTCGTCTGGCTATCATCGGCAGCTCATCATCTTGGCCCACCCAATGGAGGAGTGGAGTGGGATAAATTGCTGGGCAAGGTTCCTTACAAAAGCTCACAAGATGCTTATAACCAATCTAAAACTGCGAATATTTACATGTCCTATTATTGGGGCATAGCTCATAAAGAGGAATTGCTGAAAAACAACAAGATCTTAAGTCTCAATGTCCATCCAGGACTTTTAGTCACAGAGGTTGGCAGAGATAGTCCCCGTATTCAGTGGGTACTGAATAAATTTGCATATCCGCTGATTAATGGAGCTTGGGTTGAAGTATATGCAGCACTTGGCCAAGATTTGAATTCCAAGGAACACCAAGGTGCATATATCTGTCCGTGGGGTGTTGTTGGTGAATTGAGAGATGATGTTAAAAACGGGTTGACAAATGGGACAAGTAAGAAGTTGTGGACTTGGTTAGAAGACGCCACCTCCAACTACTGAACTTGAACTAAGTTTGTTATTTGATCGGTATAGTGAATTATATGATCTGTATATAACCCTAAAGTACTTTGAAGTTTATTTACATAGTGATGCGTTTTCTGATCCTAATATTGATTACTGCGTCTAATTAGTAGAACACACGCTTAATGAGCTTGCCTTAATAACTTTATAGCCTTTGAGGAACTATTACTTCACCAGTTTACTGTCTGCCTTATTCGATCATTTGCAAGGTAGATACGATTAATGATTGATTGTTGAAATCGACTGCTTATTGACGAAGTACATCCCAAACTCTTAATTCAAATTTATTCCAGAAATCTCCAAACTCAGTCAAAGGAGCAATTTGGAGGATATTGTCGTTTATGATCAGGCCATCCCCTAATATACTGCTATCATTGAATCATGAACGAGTGGGATTATATTCTCAGTTATGTTTGATTTTAAACGAAAACGAAACGGAAGCGGAACGAAAACGAGTACGGTTTTTTTCAAAAGCAAAACCCCTATAAACGTTGTTTATCCCTGAGTTCATGGAAAGGATACGTGATTGAGTATCAGAAGCAAAACAGACCAAGGAAGCTATCATGGGAAAGGGATTACGCTTTATGCTCAAGCGTACTTATGTGGAGGTTCTCAGACCTCCTCCTTCAAATCTTCCAGTCGCAGACTATCCAGATTTGACAGGTACAGTTGCGTTAGTGACAGGGGCTAGTGCAGGAATCGGAATTCAGACAACTAAACTTTTGGCTAGTAAAAATTGCTTTGTTTTTATGGGTGTTAGAAATAAGAGCAAAGGAGAGGCTGCAAAAGCTAAGATTTTGAAAGAACTTGGTAATAATGGAGGTAAACCTGTCGGAAAGCTTGAGTTGATTATGATGGACTTGGCAGATTTGGAAACTTTAAAGACTGTTCCTGATCAAATCTCCTCTTTTGCTCAAACACTTGATATCATTATTCATAATGCAGGTGTTAACAGTCCTATTCTTCCTCCTACAAAGCAAGGGTTTGATGGAGTCAATGGTGCCAATACCATTGGAACTTTCTTTTTGCAGAAGCAGTTAGACGAATTGTTTTTCCGCCCAAGTGAGTCCCTTTATAAAAGGGTCGTCTGGCTTTCATCTTCTGCTCATCACATTAGTCCACCTAATGGAGGGGTAGAGTGGGACAAATTTGTGGGTAAGACTCCTTTCAAAGACGGACAAGATGCTTATAATCAGTCGAAGACTGCAAATATTTACATGTCATATTACTGGACCTTAGCTCATAAAGAAGAATTGCTGAAAAATGACAAGATCTTAAGTCTTAACGCCAATCCGGGGCTTTTAAAAACTGAAGTTGGTAGAGATACTCCAGTTTTTCTGTGGTTCATGAACAGATTTGCGTATCCGCTGATCTATGGAGGGTACACTGAAATATACGCTGCTCTCGGTCCAGATTTGAATTCCAAAGATCATCAAGGTGTCTATATCTGTCCATGGGGTGTTATTGGTGAGATGAGAGATGATGTTAAAGAAGGGTTGACAGATGGGACCAGTAAGAAGTTATGGAAGTTGTTAGAAGACATTACATCAAAGTATTGAGTTTACCTCAAGTCTATAGATTTTATAATTATACATTGATTTTCTCACAGCTAGCAAGTTCGAACAAATTTAACTAGCAACGACTATATAATCACCAATACGATCTCAACATACATTATGCTTGTAGAAAATTATAGATAAAAATTATATATGAAATATATCTGTAACTGCACAAATATTATATATATCCCAGGTGATTAAAAATTTTAAAAGCGCTCTACAGGCTGATTGTCCACTTCTTCTTCCTTTGAACCAGCAGCTCATGTTATTTTAGCAGTTTCAGGCTTCTGATATTACTGAGATTCCGAAGTAACGAATTGCATAAGCAAAAACTATCTCCTATGTCGTTATCTTAACGTTTCTGTTATTTCTTGAGACTACCATCTTACGCGATCTCACCCTTTGCTCGTCTAAATTTTGGATTCAAAGGGCTTCATTTGGTCTCGGTGGAATCATGATTCAATAACACTTGCATATTTATAAGCTCATTCACTGGAGATGACAAGACGAGACTTGGAACTAAAACGTCCAATCCGATAGTTTTGGCTACTACAAGCAATTAGAGATGACCTCCTGCCCCTGATCATTTGTTTCATAAAGATACAAGGTCGTTGTTGAAGTACATTTTTAAACTTTTTAAATTGATCATGCTAAATTAATGTATAGGATGATTTTGCCTTTTGCAGGTTGTTATTACATCATTGTCCGAGAATTTTGTCGCCATTGCACATGTAATCTATGAAACAACCTTAACGCTTGTCTTTCTTGATTGCATTTCTATCAAAATGAAAAAAAATGTCTTTGTGATTCAGTACCGTGATGATTCACAGCTTTTGTTGATGTTTAAAAGAAAAAAAGTGAACTAGAAAAAGCAAAAAAAAAGGATATATCAAAAATCATTCATTTACACAAGTGATGGATAATCATCAATGGCAACAGCAGATGCTGAAACGTTCGTCTATATCTGCCGGAACTTCATACTCAGGTTACAATAATGGGTTCCAATTCAATGATGGTTATGTAAATTATGCACAACAACCATTCAGCCAAATCCGGCAACAGCAACAGCAACAACCACCACAACAAAGATCATCTTATTATGAGACAGATTACCCTTTATATCATTGTGACTGGTCTCATCTTGAAGGAATTGATGTTCAGAACATAGTGGTGTCTACTTATAGAGAAGACTCCACCAACAAAATACAAATATTGCACGGGTTTCCAAATTATGATAACAGTTCTTCCCTGCAAGGCCATAGTGATGAAGATGATATTTTAATGGAAGGCGTACCTAACAATTATTCTTCAAAACAATTGCACGGATTCAATTTTTATAAGGTGTCAGAGGTGAATGTCAAATATCCTGTTACGTATTTGCAGTGGGATCCTTCAATGGTTACAGGAGGAACAAACGTTGAGAGAGTTGCAACTTCATCAGAATGCTTAAGAATTTACGAGGTGGAGACAGATACAATTTCTGGTGAGAGCAAAATGGTAGAAAAGCTTACTTTAACAAACTCAAGAACAAAAAATTTTAACCAACTACCGCCATTGACATCGTTTGACTGGAACAAAGCGGACACAAACGAGATTATAACTGGAAGTATAGACACAACGTGTACCTTATGGGACTTGACCAAAGGAAGCTCAAGTATGGCCAAGACACAGTTGATAGCGCATGATAGTGAAGTCTTCGATGTCAAATTTTTACATGGAACGAAATACCTTTTCAGTAGTTGTGGTAATGATGGATCTATCAGAGTCTTTGACTTAAGATCTTTAGAGCACTCCACCATTGTATATGAGCCACAGCTCAATTCAGCAACGTCTGGTAATGCTTCCACTTCATCGGCTTATTTGAAGCCACAATCTTTACTAAAGTTAGCAACATCAAATAATAACGTGAATCATATAGCGGCAATTGAAGCGAATAGCAACAGGGTTCTTGTACTAGACTTGAGATATCCTGGAATGCCTATGAAAATTTTGGATCACCACTCGGCTCCAGTCAATTCAATTAAATGGCATCCTACCAAGAATTACTTGTTAACTGGAGCAGACGATTGTCAAGCACTTATATATGACCTTAGCGCCCTTGACCAGGCGAAACCTTCCATCAGTAGCAAGGTTCATAACAGTGGCAACTCTGATTTACCAGTGTTAAACTACTCTGAAGATTCAGAGATCAATAATGTGACATGGGATACTGAAGGAGATTGGATTGGTGTTGTTTCTGGAAAGGGCTTTCAAGTGGTGTCTACTCAATAAAATTCTTGTTCGCTATTTGCTTCATCGTTATGGTGTGTATTTATTCATCTGATGACCAAAACTATTTTCGATAAGTCATGTACAATTTATACTCCCTAGAGCCCTACCACGTATCTGAGTAATTAAATCATCTAAAAATACAAATGCGGCCAGCGATCCCCAAGAAGTCAATCTTACTGACTCGTTTAAAACGCTAACCTCAGGGTATACGGAGTCATTTTCCTTAACAAAGGAAAAAGAGCAAAAAGAAAAAATCAAAAAAAAAAAAAAAGAAAACAGAGTTAAAAAGATATGGAATCGGAGTCTAAAATATTTTTTTATTTCAACAACACGCGAAGCCAGGTGTTTATAAGATAGACTGAATAGCCGTATTCATATTTTGAGTGTATTATCCATATTCAGTTTATAGAGACCCTTTTTAATACTTGGGTTGTTGATTAAATATACTTTACTAGTAAGTTATGATAACAATAGATAGATAAGACAATTGTGTGCATCTACACGCCTTTTAATGCTCATAAGACTAACACAAAGTATCAGGACAACTATTCAATGATTAGATCAAGAGCAATGAGAAGTCAAGCGGTAGGGAACACCCTCAGGCTCGCTACTAAAACGTGCTCATCATCATCTCGTCATATCATAAGATCATTGCATACCAAGTCAGAAAAGGCAGACATATCGTCAGCTTTCTTTGACAAGATTTACCATCCAATAGAAACATCTTTGGAACCTTTGAGGCCCTTAGACACATTTCCAAGACGTCACTTGGGTCCCAAGTCATCCGATGTCACCAACATGTTATATGCAATGGGTTACAAAGATTTAGGTGACTTTATCAAATCTGTGGTTCCTGAAAATGTATTGGTTGAACGTCCATTAAAGATCCAACCACAGAACGGATTTACAGAAACTGAAATGTTAGATAATTTGCATCAAATTGCTTCGAAAAACAAGACAGTAAAAAGTTTGATTGGAAAAGGGTATTACGGGACTATATTGCCACCTGTTATTCAGAGAAATCTCTTGGAAAATCCAGGTTGGTACACATCTTATACCCCATATCAACCAGAGGTATCTCAAGGTAGACTTCAAAGTTTGTTGAACTTTCAAACAGTGGTGTGTGACTTGACAGGATTACCTGTAGCCAATGCTTCTTTGTTAGACGAAGGGTCCGCCGCAGCAGAAGCCATGATCATGAGTTTCACTTCCCTTAAAGGAAAGAAGCCAAAATATTTCGTTGATAGCAAATTGCATGAACAAACAATTGCTGTTCTTCAAAGTAGGGCCAAGACACAGTCAATTGAAATAGTCATTGTTGACTTGTCAACCAGTGAAGGCTTGAAAGAGTTGAAGGATAACCAATCTCAATTGTGTGGTGCCCTCATCCAATATCCAGCAACTGATGGTTCCATAGGATCAATCAAAAAGTTTGAGGAAGTAGCTGAAACTGTTCATTCAGTTAAAGGTTTATTTTCCGTTGCCACAGATTTGATGGCTTTAACTTTATTACACCCTCCTTCATCTTTTGGGGCAGATATAGTATTAGGCTCTTCTCAAAGATTTGGTGTTCCGCAGGGATATGGTGGACCTCATGCTGCATTCTTTGCAGTAACTGAAAAATTACAAAGAAAAATGCCTGGTAGATTAGTTGGTGTGTCCAAAGATAGATTGGGAAATCAAGCTTTGAGATTAGCCTTACAAACTAGAGAGCAACATATTAAGAGAGAAAAAGCTACATCCAATATCTGTACTGCTCAGGCTTTGTTGGCTAACATTGCATCTAACTATGTGGTTTATCACGGAAAAGATGGTTTGAAAGACATTGCAAGAAGGATATTTGGAATCACTTCCATCTTAGCTCAGTTAATTTCCGAAAATTCAAAACACACGTTGTTGAACGACAAATGGTTTGATACTATTGGAATTCACTTAAGTGGTGTATCTGCTGATGAGGTTTTGCAAACTGCTGTTGAAAAATTCAATATAAACTTGTTCAAAGTGAATGACAATACAGTTCAATTGTCGATTGATGAGACAGTTACGGAGAAGGAATTAGTTGATTTGGTTGAATTATTCACAAATGAAAGAACTGCGGTTGATAAATTGTCCTATTTGCCAAAGTTTTACCAAGAATGGGCCAGGAAAGATGAAATCTTAACCAACCTGGTGTTCTCACAACATCAATCTGAAACTTCAATGTTGAGGTATCTTTTCAGTCTCCAATCAAAAGATATTTCCTTGGTCAACTCTATGATTCCTTTAGGTTCTTGTACTATGAAATTGAATTCCACTGTTGAAATGGTACCATTAACATGGAAAGAGTTTGGATCAATTCATCCATTCGCGCCTGTAGATCAAGCTGCCGGCTATTTGGAATTGATCAAAGAGTTAGAGAAAGATTTAGCTGATATAACAGGCTTCGATGCAACTTCTTTGCAACCAAATTCTGGTGCTCAAGGAGAATATACCGGTTTGAGCGTCATTAAACAGTATTTTGAAAAAAACGGTCAAGCTCACAGGGATATATGTTTGATTCCAGTTAGTGCTCATGGAACAAATCCTGCTTCTGCCGCTATGGCCGGATTAAAAGTGGTTGCTGTGAAGTGTAATTCAGACGGTTCATTGAACTTGGCTGACTTGAAAGAAAAAGCTGAAAAACATAAGGATAAGTTGGCTGCCGTCATGATAACCTACCCATCAACATATGGTTTATTTGAACCGGGAATCAAAGTTGCAATTGATACAATTCATGCCAACGGAGGGCAAGTCTATTTGGATGGTGCTAATATGAACGCTCAAGTTGGATTAACTTCCCCTGGTGACTTGGGAGCTGATGTTTGCCATTTGAATTTGCACAAGACATTTGCCATCCCTCACGGTGGAGGAGGTCCTGGTGTGGGTCCAATTTGTGTTAAAGAGCACTTGAGATCATACTTGCCATCGCATCCTCTTATCGCAACAACTAACAGCACTCCTGATTCGATTTCACCTGTGACATCTGCTGCATTTGGATCTGCATCTATATTGACCATCAGTTATGCGTACATCAAAATGATGGGGGCCAAATATTTGCCATATTCGTCAGTTATCGCCATTTTGAATGCAAATTATATGATGCATAGATTGAAGGACCATTACAAAGTCTTGTTCGTTGACCCAGAAGCCAAGACAGAATCCGGGTTGAAACACTGTGGACATGAATTCATTATTGATATCAGACAATTCAAGCCCATCGGAATCGAGGCCATAGATGTTGCAAAGAGACTTCAAGATTATGGTTTCCATGCACCAACTATGTCATTCCCTGTTCCCGGAACATTGATGATCGAACCAACAGAGTCAGAAAACTTCGAAGAATTAGATAGGTTTGTTGATTCTTTGATTTCGATAAGAAAAGAGATCGCACAGGTCGAAAGCGGCGAATCTAAAGGTGAAATTTTGCATAACGCTCCCCATAATTTGAAGGATATAATAGAAGGTGAGTGGTCCACTAGAGAATATACAAGAGAACAAGCTGCTTATCCTTTGGCATTTTTAAGAGAAAACAAATGCTGGCCAGCAGTTGCTAGAGTTGATGATACTTACGGGGATATGAACTTGATGTGTACCTGCCCTTCCGTTGAAGAAGTTGCAGCAGAAGTTTGAACCTTGAAGCCTTATAGTTGTATGGACCTCATATAGTAGTGTGTATTCAAACTAATTTGCCCGTATTGGGTGTCATATTTTTTTCGTTCAACTGGTGATAGAAAGCAAAAAGAAAGAAGAAGCAAGAATATTTATAATTTGTCTATTTAAAAGTGTGTATGTTAAGAACGCAAGTTTGGTTATACAAAAGAAAGAGAATTATAGCCATGTCCCAACAAGTTACCACTCGTCAGTCCATGTTCTCATTGGCAGGAAACTCAGGTAATCCAATAACCCGACCAGCGGTTGCAAATCGTCAACCTTCAACGTTTAGACCTTGCAATAATTGTACTTGTTCGCCAGGTTTGTTGACAAGGCAAGGGAGATTGAGCAACCAGTATCAGAGAAGAATGTCTTTGAGAAGGTCATCCTCAGGAAAGATCAACAGTCCTACCTCTTCTCCAAGAAGGCAAAGCTCCCTATACACTATAGAAGGCGAAACTTCTAACTGTGATATTTCCGTCAAGGATGTCAACACCTCACTGAGGATAGAAAGGCTAAGAAATAAAATGGCTGAATCTGATGTGGCTGTTTATATTATACCTTCGGAAGATGGGCATCAGTCTGAATATACCTCTCCTCCGGATCAAAAAAGAGCCTTTATCAGTGGTTTCAGTGGGTCAGCTGGTATTGCCGTAGTAACAAGGGATGTCACATCATTGAACGACATACCCGATGGTGTATGTGCATTGTCAACAGATGGAAGATACTTCAATCAAGCTGCAAATGAGCTCGATTTTAACTGGAGGTTATTGAAACAGTTTACCAAAGGGGAACCAACTTGGGAAGAATGGAGTATCAAACAACTGGAGCAAATGTCTTTGGACAGTGGTAAAGATGTCAAAATTGGTATTGATCCTAAGCTCATTACTTATTCTTCTTACAAGAGTTTTGAGAAGTTGATTAATGAAATAGTTGACAAAAATGCAAAAGTTTCCATAGTTCCAGTCAAAGAAAATTTGGTTGACTCAATTTGGTCTGATTTCGAACCTTTGCCACCTAGGATATTAAATGCTGTGGGAATATTGGATCAGAAATATACTGGGTCAAGTACAAAGGAAAAATTGAGCAAAGTTACAGAAGAAATCAAAAGATATAATTCTTCGACCATGGTTGTTACAGCTTTAGACGAGATTGCTTGGTTTTTGAATTTGAGAGGTAATGACATCGAATACAATCCTGTTTTTTATAGTTACTTATTGATCAATGGGGATGAGTTGGTATTGTATTCTGATAGACCGGAAAGATTTTCGCATTTAGAGTCCTATTTCGACGAAAATAACATAAAAATCAAGCCATATGACTCAGTTTTTAGCGATTTAACTGAGATTTCTAGAGCTTCAAAAATCTTGGTTCCAGAAACTGCATCATGGGCGATAGTTCATTCTATTGTGAATGCAAATTATCAAATCATTACATCACCAATAGATGAGTTGAAACTGATGAAGACAGAAGAAGAAATCAATGGAGCAATAACTGCTCACTACAAGGATGGAATTGCATTGTGTAAGTACTTTGCATGGTTGGAGAATGAGGTCATTGAGAAAGGTGAATTGGTGGATGAAGTTGAAGCAAGTGACCAACAAGAATTGTTTAGAAAAGAACAAACCAATTTTATTGGCTTATCTTTTGAAACGATCAGCTCTACTGGGCTGAATGCTGCCATTATTCATTACGCTCCTAAGAGAAACGATTGTTCAGTAATCAATCCTTCGAAAATTTACTTGAACGATTCTGGTGCTCAGTTTTTAGAAGGTACCACAGATACTACAAGAACGTTGCATTTCACTCAGCCAACACAAGAGGAAATTGACAGTTATACCTTGGTATTGAAGGGTAATATAGCATTAGCTACTTTGACTTTCCCAGAAGGTACAACAGGATTTATGATTGACTCAATAGCCAGACAATTCTTATGGAAATACGGCTTAGACTATAGACATGGAACTGGTCGTGGAATAGGAGCTTACTTAAATGTTCATGAAGGCCCTATAGGTATCAGTTTCAGACCATCTACTAATAAAGTTTCGTTGAAGCCAGGAAATTTGATTTCAAATGAGCCTGGATATTACAAAGATGGGGATTTTGGTATCAGAATCGAAAATGTTATGTATGTCAAGGAAGCTGATATGTCTTATGGAGATAAGAAGTTTTACAAGTTTGAGACTATCACAAGAGCTCCATTTTGCAAAAAATTAATCAACAAGAAATTGTTAAATCAAGAAGAGAAAGACTGGATTAATAGCTATCACCAAACTGTTTGGGATGATATCAGCAAAAACTATAAAAAAGGTTCTTTGGAGTATAATTGGTTGAAAAGAGAATGCACACCTATTTAGGATGTATAGATACTGAAAATGATCATAAAAAAGTTTGTGTTCGATAATGTTTAATAAACCCTGTGGAAAGCCAAAAGAACTCTCTTCAAGACCCTTCTGAGAAGGTCAAACGCCGCGTGTTTTCTTACTTGGTGTGATTTTGTTAAAGAGGTGCTTTCCTCAAACTTTGTAACAAATTGCAACAAGCTCCACGATGTACACCGTTTACAGACATATCGTTTACAAGTTCAAAAAGGAAGATAATTTTACTAAAAATGACTGATCACTATCTAGAATAAGTCCATTTTTGACCTCCAAGATCAAGGTACAAACACGTAGCTACGAAATGGTTTTTGGAACCAAATGTATCTGTAGTGTGCAATTATGACCCCCCAGAAATATCCAGCCAATCAAATCACAGAAGATGGTCATCGCTCGTAAAAATTAGGGGCTGTCCATGAGTGGTTTGTATTACTTATTTTTTTCTATTTTGTAACTTTTTTTTCTTTTATTGAATGATGTTTATAAATCTATTTAGTAGTACGCTTTGAGCATTTACAACCATCAAGACAATAAACATCAAGTAGGAAAATCAACCAGATCATTCCATATTCATAAACTTTCAAGCACACTTATAGAACAGCATATACAAAAATGTCAACTGCCAGACTCATAATACCTTCTAGAGGTGTAACAAATATAAGCAGTACGATGATGAGAAAAACGCTATTAACTTCATCCATCTCGAGAAGATTTTTACAGACAGTGAATCAATCCAATATGATCAGAACTTCATCATCTTCTACAACAACGAACGAGATGATCCCCTCATTGAATTATTCTATAGAGCAACAACAAGATGACTCAAGTAGCTCAAATAACCTGAAATGGTCAAAGCATTCAATGCCCGAGACCAAATCATTAAAAGACTTGTTGAACACACCACCTGTTAAGAAAGCCGAGTCACCAAGGGAGAGGCCCAAGAAGAGAAGAAGAGAGTTGAAACCAAGAAAAGCATTAATTACATTATCACCAAACGCAGTACATCATTTAACTCAGTTATTGGACCAACCGATGCCTAAGATGATCAGAATTGGTGTCAGAAATAGAGGTTGCTCAGGTTTAACATATCATTTAGAGTACGTTACAGAGCCAGGAAAGTTTGATGAGACTGTTGAGCAAAATGGTGTTAAGGTGTTGATTGACTCAAAGGCCTTATTCAGTATTGTGGGATCGGAAATGGACTGGATTGATGACAAGTTGTCGTCAAAGTTTGTTTTCAGGAACCCAAATTCAAAAGGTACTTGTGGTTGTGGTGAGAGTTTTATGGTGTGAAAAGGTGTAAAGAATCTATCAATCATATGTTATGATCTTCAATTCATTCATGGTCATTTTTTATTTATTATACTTATTTAAATGAATAAAGTTATTTATTTCCTATCCAATGCTGTAATGATTGTTATTTATCGATCTCCGTATGAAATGACCTAATGGTCATCATGTCTAGTTAAAGCGCAAACCGCAAACCGCATCCGGAGGTTTAGATCCAATCACTAATTTTAATAAATCTACAGTAAAAAAAATTGATTTCAAAAACACGCAATTGTTATTGCTATTTCCTCGTGCAAAGTATATAGTATGGAATCCATCTCAAAAAGGCCTCTTACATAAAGAAACAAGCGACAAATGCCATGATCAGCGCCCCAGCTGAGCCAAAACCGCCAATTTCATGTATTTTACCTCCGTTATTCTCAGAGACATTATCCCAATTATTTTTGGAAGAATTAGTTGAAGCGTTTCCAGAAGTGTTGTAGTACTTTTGAGCAGATGGAGTTGGCGTAACCGAAGATAAACTTGAAGTTTGATGAGTCTCATTTTCAGTTGTAGTTTGTCTCCATTCTTGATATTGCCTTTCTTCAAAAGCTAAAGCAGCGTCAAGCGGCATCAATTCTTCCATGTCATCGACATCACCCTCTTTCTTATCAACCCTCTCTTTGGATAATTGAATGTTGGCACAGGCGAACCTAGTCAAATTGGCGAAATGGAAATTGATACTTAATCCAACAGGGTAAGCTTTGTTCTTTGGGTTCAATGATAAATAAGGATCCCAATATCTTGTTTCGAAACAAGTGGTATTAATCCAACCATGTTTACCTGATAAATCACCAACTTGACAAAAGCTATCATCTTTTTGACTACTACAGTCTGGTGGAGCATCATAAGGGTTAAAATGAGTTTCAGTAGCATCACAACTACCTGAAGCTGGAACTGGCAACTTATGAACATGGTATTGAAATGGACCGCCCTCAGTTGGCAATCCAGTAATATCAAGGTGAACTCTAACAGTACCATTTGGCGCTTGCATTTTCAAAACACCATGAAGGTTACCAGAATCAAAATCCGCCCTTGCAACAGTTTTCTTTGGTGAATCTTTGTTGAATGGCGCTTGTGCTGCACTGATGACTGAAATCAAAGTGACTAATGGAATAATAACTCTTGGTAATGAAATCATCTTGAATAATTGAGAGTAAATATAATTGAGAATCTTCTTTCCTTCTTAGATATATATTCCAAGAATAATGAGTAAATGAGATATAATTGGAAGACCGATTTCTCTTTTTTTATGTTTGGAGTTTGTGTCTTGTAAAGAATCCACAAAATCAAAAACTTCTTCCCCTTTTAGCTTTTGTGTCAAATTTTTTGTAACCGTGCGTTTTTGTGTTTACTCTTTTGAGAAATTGCAAGTGTGGTGGTTTAATTATCTAACTTTATATATCTATCTTCTAACTCTAAATAGTATTATCAACTTCTGCATATTGTAACAATGTTTCCAAGTAGGCATCATTAGATCTGTTTTTATGATCCAAGTTTTTCAAAGAATGAACTAAAAGAGATAAATACTCTATATTTTTCCCGCTGGGTCCAATGCTTCTTCTTATCACTTTTGCCGTATCCTTTATATCTTCTGGTCCTATAAAGGATTCATTATCCAATGTCCCGATGTACACCATACATTTGATATCATATCCGCCTTTTGAATTTTTATTCAAATTTTTTTCTATCACCTCCATCAATTCTGGATCTTGTAGTTGCTGTGGGGAAAGTTCAACGTTGAAAGTAACTTCATGGGGAGTGTAGCCATCCTGTTCTCTTATATCAAGGTATTCGACAACTTCTTTCGAATGTGTAGGCGGGATGTAATATATGGAGCCCCAAATTTTCAAATCATCATCCTTCAAACCTTGAATGTCGACATGATTCCCTGCAAAGTCGTACTCTATCACATCTTCATGTATTGTCAGATTTTCTTTGATATCCTTCAATGGCACTAACGTGGCCACCCTTCCAGGGCTTATTGCAGTCCCACGATGGTCCGACGAGGACTGCCAAAATCTTCTTATGAATCCATGAATGTAACCGGATAATTTATATTGAGTGTGAGGAGGTGGCTTGAAAATCAAAGAGCCATACCCCAATACCCATAAAGGTTTCTCATCAATAGCCACCGTCATGTTCAAACAGCGGTCCAAGTGAAACAATAATCATATGCAATTTGTCTCGATGTAATTTTAAAGTTTTTGCTGTTTTTTGCTTTTCGCCTGACTAAACCAAACACTTTCACATGTCTGCGGGAATAATAAATAAACTGGGAAAAGTGGAAATCTTTGATATTGATTGTGCTATAAATATTCATATTTATATCAACAATCCAATCAATTTATCGCACAATGTCTCCTTCTACTTTTAAATCAGATCAATATTTGAAACAGATCGGTTCTACTTTAGAATCAAACTCACAATTGAGAGAATCTACCATCAAAAAAGTAAGGCGGTTTTTCCAATGGAACAATAAATCGTTCTGAATTAATAATCCCTTTGTCTTGATAAGATTACTAACCCTAAACATTGCTATAGACTGCTGCCACCATTGTTTTCAACATTAAAAACAAAGAGGGAGAAACCAAATCCTATTTATTAGATTTGAAAGATACCGGTAAATTATCCGATTTGAAAGATCCGAAATCAGTAGTTGACCCTGATATCACCATTAACATCGGCGACTTGGATTTTAAAAAATTGGTCTTGGGTAAGTCGAATGCTCAGAAATCGTTTATGAGCGGTAAATTGAAAATCAAGGGTAATGTTATGAAGCTGGCAAATATTGAAAATATCTTGAAGAGTGCCAATCCTGTCAAACTGAAATTATAATCGACCAACGAATTTAAACTTATCATGATGATGATGCCATCCACCAAGGGGAATCCCAGAGAGTTGGGGACTATCAAAAACTATTGTATTTTAATCATGACATTGGTGATAGTCTTGAACTACGAGTTTGTTTTGTTCCTTAGTGATTTACTTCTTTATTTTATATTATACCTATCTTCTTTTATATGAATTATAACGTGACCCAATATCCACTACAAAAGCAGCTCCTTTGGAACGGTAAAGCAGTAGGACTAATGTAGTCAACACTATATAATGGTACTTCATCGCTTGTTGACACTGATCCACATAGTGTGCATCTTCGCAAATTTTTTGAAATGATGAGATTCTTTCTCAACTCATCAAGAAACATTGAATTTCTTTTATTTTTGAAACTCAAAATCATATCATGGTTCTCTTCTGAAGTCTCTTCGATGACATCAATTGGCCTATTTCCGATGATTGGTCTGTTTGGATTTAACCAATTAAAATCATATAAATACAAGTCAACTAAATTGAACTCTTTTTTAGACATTTCTGAATACAATGAGCAGAAAGTAACGGCACGCTCTATGTATACATCTGGGAGTTCACCTTCACAAAACAATTGAGTTTCAATTCTTATTGAAGTCGATTTGTCATGCTTTATGGATCTGATAGATGAATCAGCGTCACCAATAAATTTTTCGAGCAATTCGAGTTTCAATGGAGATGACTTTATGATTGCATTCAATCTTTCAAAACTCTCCAGTATTGCAAAATTCTTAAAATTCGTCAAGTCAATGTTCTCAACAGACTTCTTTGAGTATTCATTCAATTTTCTAATACTAGCGATACAATACAAAAATAGAGACCTGGAAACTGTGTTGAACATCAATGGAATGGCGATATGTTTATTCACTATCTTCTTTCTGTTTTGTGGAGCATTGATCAATTCCTCTTGTGTTTCGATTAAATCTTGATTCAACATGACACAAAAATCAAGAAACCATCTGACATACCCAATTGCGGATATGACTATGTTGGATTTTATGTATATTTCGTCCAAGTTATTGGACCTATTAGAACTACTCTCTTTTTGAATTTGATGGTATATTGTTCGCAAGGATAACGTTATTATCAATGAACACAATCTCAAATGTAGCAAATAGAATGCAATCTGTGCACTTTTGTTTCTTTGCCAATTTGTCGAACTACCTAAAGATAGTTGTAAACAAAGTAATCGCTGGAATGACGGGTGATTTAATGACTTGTCAGCATTTTCTCGTGTGTAGTCCAACTGGAAATTAATCGACCTTTGGCACTCTTGTAAAATAGAAAGAGCTAATTTATTTGCACTTTCCTGACCCAGAATCGTTTTCACCCTTTGAATTTCAGTCTGGATTGTTGTTATTAAATCACCCGTGAATGATTGGCTGAAACATACCGATGTATGAGCAAAGGCGAATGTCGAAGCTGTCAAAATGTAAAACCCTTTTTTGAAAATCTTTTGATCTGAAATTACCATGGATTGCAAATGTCTCTTGAAGGTTTTCCACACTAATTTACCAGTTAATGGATTCAAGGCTATAAAGGAAGTTAACATTGGTGACATTGAAACGAATGATGGTCGAAAGTCTAATTTTGGAATCTCAAATCCTGAGTCTATCAAAGATCTGATAAATGAAGGTAGTTCCAAATTGGTTTGATCAAGGGAAGTTGGATTGTTGAAACTCATATTTGTATTTCTCTCGTCAAATTGATTTTGGATGGGTTCTGCTGATTTTCTGTCATACAATTGCACTTCACCATTTTGATAGCTGAATACCAAAAATGAGTCGATGGAATTTGTCTTTATCGAAAGAAGTAATTCAGGGCGCCTGACAATTTCTCTTGTCTTGAATGATGTGGCTGAAAATGGAGTTACCAGACGCTTTTCCTTGCCAAATAGACTTGCAATGGGATTTGGATCAATTCTCAATATATGAACTGTACTTACAGCCTTCCCATCTGTCTTCGTCTCGTATCCTAATAAAACCTCTAACTCTGTAGAAGGCGAATGCATTGGGGAGACTATCTCTAAGAATCTCAAACTTTGTTTCTCTCCTGTTTTCAAATCAACGCTATTCATCAACTCTCGCATGTACCTTTCAATTTTTAGACTCGGTGGTTTCCTTGAAGTTTCAGGCGTCACAAAATTTGGCATCTTCTTTTGCATCTGTGCAGAATAAACTAATGAACCCCAGTCTATCTTCACCTTGTATATTGATATCGAATTGTCTGAATCACAATGAACGGCGACGACAACTCCTCTTTCCCTGGTGAAGCCAATTGCAACTCTTGTGATATCCAGTTTAAACCCCATCTCCAAAAATCCGGATGCTTTGAAATAGTCTATACCGTGTTCACCTTGATACCAAAGAGTTACCTCTCCGTTCTGCCTAACTCCAATAAAAGCCTGTTTAACACTAAGTGGATGCGATGGGCCTACTCGAGTGTGTTGAGCTACATTATACTGATACAGTTGTGCTACCGAATCTTCGAATGCAGCTCCGCTAGGCGAAGCAGCCCCATTGGGCAATGGTGTTGACTGTGTCGAAATACGAGTGGCTGGACCATTCACGATTATGGGCTTTTCCAACGGCAACCATTTAAGTCCCATCAATTTATGGCCATGCTCATAATCTACCTGTGAATCGTTATAGACAAACTCCAATTCATTGTAACTCGTCAGCAGGATTGGAATCTTGCTGGGTATTTTGGGTTTAGTCACACCGGTAGCCACAATAGTCAAATTACCCATTTCGTCTGCAATGGCCAAGTCTCCGCTAAGTGGCCCATAGGCAATGATTGATATTGTAGGAGGTGGTGGTGGTTTGAAATTCGGGTTAGCAGTTAGTTGATTGGTAATTTCTTGAGTTTGCAGTACCGACCTTATGGAGAACCCTTTAGGAGGTGCCAATTGCCAATTGATTCCATCAATGCATTCCAAATATGTAAGATACAAGTTTGTTTGACTGTTTCGATACGGACATGAGTAAGCTATAAATCCATTTTTTGACCACAGTATTTTACTATTCATGGTTAGTCTTTGAAAAGGAAAATAAACAATAATATAGTTCACTTACTTAGAGTGCTCATATATATCTGGATCGTAATACACTTCTTCCACTGTCATTACCGCTAAACTTGATATCAACCTTTTCTCGTGTATTTTTCAAGAGATTTGATTTTTTTTTTGTTACTTTTTGAATCAAGTTGGACAAGTAGAGATTTTTCTTACATAGAACTTTTTAAGACATATTCATAATGTATTAGGTTTGAACATAGAAAAACATAAACTAGTATATATAACTTTTAGTCTTACCCCCAATACTTGTCACTTAAATCATTTAAGCAGCTCATCATCCAACTATAATATAAAACACCAACAAAAGCAAAGAATGAATACAAGTATTCATATAATTTAGAAGACATCACCGTGGTCAAACATAGCATCGGCAACTTTAACGAAACCAGCAATGTTAGCACCTTTAACCAATGATGGTAAGGCTTGTTTGTTAGTTTCTGAGGAGAAAGCTTGAGCAGTTTCCAAACAATTGTTGAAACATGTAATCATGATGTCCTTCAATTTAGCATCAACTTCTTCAGAGGTCCATGAAACTCTTTGAGAGTTTTGAGCCATTTCCAAACCTGAGACGGCAACACCACCGGCATTGGCAGCTTTACCTGGAGCGTACCAGACGGTTGGGGTTGAAGCTGAGGCAGTGGAGACTCTTTCACCTTCAAAGACATCAATAGCTTCTTGTGTGGAACCCATATTTGAACCTTCAGCAACGAATTTACAACCAGCGGCAACCAAAGCTTTAGCTTCTTCACCTGAAATTTCGTTTTGAGTAGCAGATGGTAAGGCAACATCAACCTTTCCGACTAAAGTCCATGGACGAACACCGGTAAAGTATTTAATTGAAGCACCTGAGAAAGCTGAAGCTTCACCAATGATTTCTTCCAATGATTTGAATTTCAATTTGGCAGCTGAGATAGCTTCAATTTGAGCTGGAGTAACACCATCTTGGGCAATGATTGAACCCTTTGAATCTGACAAAGAGACAACGGTTCCACCTAATTCGATAACTTTCAAAGCAGCGTATTGGGCGACATTACCTGAACCAGAAATGGCAACTCTTTTACCTTTGAATGATTCCTTACCGTTACTAGCATGTTCAATCATCTTTTCAACGTAGTAGACTAAACCATAACCAGTGGCTTCTGGTCTGATTAATGAACCACCCCAAGTTAAACCTTTACCGGTCAAGACACCTTCCCATTGGTTTTGCATTTGTTTGTAAGCACCAAACATGAAACCAATTTCTCTACCACCGGTACCAATATCACCAGCTGGGACATCGGTGTGTTGACCAATGTAACGAGCCAATTGTCTCATGAAAGCAGTACAGAATCTTCTGATTTCAGCATCTGATCTACCCTTTGGATTGAAGTCAGCACCACCTTTACCACCACCAATGCTTAAACCGGTTAAGGCATTCTTGAAAATTTGTTCGTAACCCAAAAATTTCAAGATTGACAAGTTGACAGATGGGTGCAATCTTAAACCACCTTTGTATGGACCCAAGGCAGAGTTGAATTGAACTCTGTAACCTCTGTTAACTTCCAATTCACCTTTGTCGTTTTCCCAAACAACTCTGAATTGAATAACTCTTTCTGGGATAGAGATGACTGGGATGACCTTCTTATATTTTGGGTGTTTTTCAAATAAGGTTGAGTCTTCTAAAGTTGACAACAACTCGTTGTAAGCTTGTTCGAATTCCGGTTCTTGAGGTTGGACCATTTTGTAAGTTCTATATATATGAATATGTTAAGAGGTTCTAAAAACTAGTTAAAATTGGAGATTTACTCTTATTTATATACGTCTCAGGATGTACATGATTTGGGATTTGTCACCGTAGAAAAAAATTTTGTTCGGCGTTTCAACGTTCTGGCTGTAAATTCCCAGTTTTGGCTTGTTCCTTCTTATCTTTCACCATTTGGGATCGCAAAAAAACCCTCGGAAGTCACCTGACACGTCGACCTCATCTCCTGAATCGGATTATTTTGAGTGTGTAGATGGAATAGATAACACTTTTTCTGCTATTATATGCGGTGTTAAGTTCCGTTCAGTGGCTATATCTCGATTCTATTGGATCAATTGTCGCCTTATCTCGCTCTACTTCTAGCTTTGAGTTACCCCAACAGAACCACTTTTGACGAACGCTGACCACTTGAACCTATGTGTGGGACGAGAAGCCTTTTATGTACAATTTTTCCCCATCGCTGGTCAGGGTATACTCACTAATTGTGAGGGACAACCAAATAGATTTCCACCTTTTAGTGTTTTGTGGCCATCAGCTTATGGAGCCGGTGGCAATTGCACCGCAAGTACTACTATATAATACGATCAGCACTCTAACACTGTTGAACAAGCATCCATCTTACATCTTACGTAATTTTCCAAGACACATGAAAGCTCCTCGAAATCAGACCGGAAAACCGGTGCATCATCGCCCATCAGCGTGACTCATTGCTGAAAATTCGTCCAATTTTTCAGTTTTTCAACGACGCAGGAAAAAAATCGCCGGTTTCGTCTCAAAACAGACGGCGATTTCCAGATGCGTTGGGTTCAGGCATTGATTGCCGTTAAGGGCGAAGCTTCTTACGTAGTGCTACACGCTGGAGAACTCCACAATTCAGTATCAATATTTGCAGCTTCGACTATCTTGACCCAGGCTTCTCTGAAGTATCTGGAAGTGTTGATAAGATTCAAAGCCGGGGAAAGCGGCGACCTGTGCGGAGTGGTCAGAGAGTGGTCGCTTTCTTTCTCAATGCTCTATAATATCAGGGGTGTTCGCTTGAAAGTACCAAGCTTTACGAAATTACATGCTTTACTTTGAAAGAGAACTAATCCTAAATAATTTTTCAGAATCTCCAGTCTACTGTTATCTGGGGTCTTTTAAGTACCCTGATCCTTTCTTTTCTCAAAATATATCTTGTTTCTTCGCTCAGGTGCTCATGTATCCCAGAAATAATATATCAAAAGCTCATGCTTTGATCTCGTACTACTACGTAACTGTCAGTCCTCCGTGGACCTCGTCTGACAAGAATTCTTTTGCTGTTCTGCTTCTTTATCCTGCACTGACAAAGAAGAATTTAGGAAAATGATCTCTTTAAATTTTTCTATTCCGTTGAAACGGAATAGGTATCTTATTAGCTAGACCTTGATGTTATCAGCATCGGGCTTATTTGGTCATTTTGGAGTAGTTGTCCTCTGCTTTGAATTTATTTTCAAATGAACGATTCATTCTGAACCTCTACCTAATTTAAAAATTAGCAAAAAGATGACTTTTAATATATATAGGAAATAGTGAATAATCTGGAGACTAAGTACCAAATGAGCAAAATACGTATGACGATTTATCTTCTCTTGTCTCCTGCTTTGGGTTTGAAGATTGAACAAGGAATTCACGAAACAAAGTCAGGGCTAGAATACATCTGATTTTCATCTATCTTTATAGATGGCCACAATCTGACTTGGAATCGACAAGGAGGATTTGAATAGACTTAGAAAATGAAAACAAAAAACGAAAAGCAAATTATTTTAGTGGGAACAATAATACTCAAGACTGCTTGGTGAATCTACTAGAAAGATATTTGAATAGTAGCGTTAAATGTGATACCAATTACCTTTCACTGTTCATTATGATCAGACAGCCCCCGAGAGACTTGTTCGAGAAAATAAAAAAATCATTTAGAAAAATTTCATCAACAAATTTTAATTTGTATGGATGTCTACATTGATATTTGCACAAGATGATCTCTACGAGAAGTATACTGCTGCTAACTAATAAGCGCTCCCCATTGATCGCTTTAGGTGCCTTGAGATTGAATTCAACAAGCAGTTCCGCTAGATCTAGAACAGGACTGCAACTGCAACTGGTCTCTAACATTAACAAAATTGGTATTCCTCGTCAAGTTTATATTCCACAACGACTTTCAAATTTGCCATCACCTATAACAAGTCCCATCTTGTTTATCAAATGTGTTGCTAGAAGAATTGGTGCATGGGGTTTAAATACCGTGCTGGTTGTGGATTTTAGAAGAAATTTAAAGCCTAAATTTTTGATGTGGAAAAATGTTGCCATTGAACAATTTGTCTTGGTGAACACCGCTTTTGCAAAAAAAAATTTACAACCTGTAAAATCTTCTTGTTCAAACCAAGTCTTTGATGCCTTGAATAAGAGAATTAAGACAATACCAAAAAATGTCAACTTAGAATGGAAACTTTTGAAATTCAATGCTGTTCCAAAAATTGTCTCCTTCGTGAATGTTCCAGCGGAGGATGGTTCCTGTTTGTGTGTGCAAGTAGTTTACAAATTCAACACTAAACAGAGATTGGTCACTTTAAAAGATGGTGAAGCTAAATCCCAAGATAAAGACTTGATAGAATATCTTGGATTCAATATTGATCCTTATACCGATGAAGTTTGTCTTTCTGGCTCTACATTTGAGAGTGACACACAACGCCCATTATACATTAGAAATGAAGGTCTGCCAACAATGACAGAAATGAATGTATTAATGAATCTTCATGGGGACATTTACAGGTCACCACCAAAACAATTACAAATTGAAGATAAAAAATAATTGCACATGTATATAAATAGAGTTTGTAAATAAATCAATAAAATGATTCAACGTCATAGAAAAAATTCCAAATTCCAAATTAGAAACTAAACCGAAGCTCAGGGCTCTTTTCATATTTATCTTTATATACAGTATATTCATCTCAAAACTGAGAAAAATGAATAATAATAAAATCACAAACAAAGTTAAAAAATCATTACGGTGCATCGTTAATCGGCTTCACTTGTAGCGGCTTTAGCAGCTTGCTTCTTTGCAACTTCTTCTGCTGTAGGCATTCCCTCAACTAAAATCTTTTCCAAAGTGAATTTATTTTCAGCCAAAAATTCCTTCTCTCTTTGTTTCTCTTCTTCCAAGATCTTTTCACCATGCTCTTTCAAATAGGCTTGGAAATGCAAGTATTGCTTTTGACCTTCCTCTCTGATCATATCCAATGGCATTTTTGGTGTGGCGCTCAGTGTTGATGGTAATCCTAACAATGACACAGCCCAGTTCGATGCATTGCTGGATTTTTGCTTCAGTCTAAATTCTTCTTCAAATCTCTTTCTTAACAAATTTTCCCTTTCCAAAAACTCTTCAGGAATTTTCTTTTTATCATCAAAGGAGTTTAAAATCGGTCTGACATCCTTGATTGGTTGAGTGGCCAAGTATTCCAAGAATGGAATCAACTTGACTAATTTATCATCAGGTTTACCATCCCAAGGATCTAATGGAATGGCATTCTCAGGTTGTAAAGCATATGAATCTGGATCAGTGTCAACAATAATCATCTTGGATAAGTCTCTGTTCATCAAACTCAAATCTTTGACGACTTTGCCGTCGATATATCTAGAAGACTCTTTAAACAAAGAATAAGAAATAAAAGCATGGAAAGGATCTAATTTTTGGACAATTGTTTCACCAAATTGCATGTAGTTGGATGAGAATATAACAATTTCATAGTATTGTGAAAGATATCCCAAAAAGTAGTCCAATCCAGGTCTCTTGGCTGTTTTCCAACCTCTTTGAGTACTCCACTCGGAGTGAATTAACAAGTCTTCCAAGCTCACAACCAAGGTCAAAGGCCTTCTATAAGGTTCTGGTGGAGGTGGTGGCAATAAATCATTGAAAGCAGGTTCTGTGAATAAATTAAATAAAGTGTTGAATCTTTTTTTGAAACGAGTGAACATCTTGTCTCGAGTATACCCATTTTCTTCTTCGTTGTAAAGCTCGGTATCTTCCTCTTCCCAATTTCTGGACAAATAAGCACCACTACCAACTAATGCCACCAATCCGGCGGTGTAGAAAAGATTGGCATATCTTTCACGTTTGATGTCTGTTTGTGTTGTATGTCTTCTCTTCTTCTGTTGTGCTCTTTGTTGATCATATTTTTTTTTCAATTCTTCATTCAATTCAGATGGTGACTCTTCAGAAGCAGCTTTTGAATCTTTGCTAGTGGATGGCTCTTCAGTTTCAAACCCAGCCTTTGATAATAGATCCTCATTCAAAATTGATTTATATTCATCTTTCTTCTTGCCATCATCCGATGATAATTGTAATCTTGTTTGTGATAAAAATCTTTGATTTACTAATTTGTTAGCCCTTAAAATAGGAGCTTTAGTTGATACTTTCAATGAGTTTCTTAGCAAGAAATTCATCACGTAATTATTTGCTATACACAATCTCTGTTCGATCTAAATGAATGTTTTCATTTGTTTTTCATCAAAAAAAGTTTAAAAATTTTCAGAAAGTCGTTCGACCTTTTCTAATTTGTCTGCGATGACGGAACTATCTTGAACGACAATATATCATTCTTCTTTACATCTATGATATCGTCTTCACTTACCCTAGTCCCGCCGACACCCTCTATCAGCGCTATGGTAACCTCTCCCATTATTTGCCTTGCGACGCTTCCAACTGGAGTACCCTTCTTCACCAACGTACAATCTCTGAAAACATTTTGCCCAGATGCCCCAGTGAATGTTGAAATGTTTCTAACTGTGTAAACAGGTATGAGTTCTAAGACATCTGCAGCAGCTTGCAATACTTGAACCACCCCAGTACTTCCGAATCTGTAAAGAACTAAGTCTCTAATGTTTTCGATTCTTTGTACTAATCTTTCGTCTAATGGTTTGAGTCCACTTTCTTCACCTAAATCATCATAGGTATCGACAAATTCGGTACCTTCTTCGTATTTGATGAAATTTTGTTTGGCCAATTTCCTCAAAAGTACTTCGGTAACAGCTGATGTAAGTACAGCTTTTGTTTCCGTGTGTTTCAATAAAATTTTGGACACATTTTTATCTGCATCAGGATGGTCAATCTTATTCAATGCCAACACAGTTGGAAATTTGACGCTCATGAATGCAATAACAACTCTTGTTATCCACTCTTGGTCCCATGTTTCCAACTTTGGTAAGTCCTTGATTGTGTCTAAAGCTCTAGCGACTAACTTACCAGAAGCACCATAACCACCAAATTGTGCTCTCAAAGTTTCAACAGCACTGGACTTAGTTGCAGTATGTCTTCTTACAATTGATCCCCATCTCTTCATCAAATTATTCTCGATCCAAAGCCTGATTTCATCTTGCAACCATTCAATATCATTTAAAGGATCATACCCTCTGGTGTTCTTTCCCTCAGCATCAGTGGTACCTGATACATCTACAACATGAATCAAGGCATCAGCTTGTCTTAAATCATCCAAAAATTTATTACCCAAGCCTCTCCCCGTGGATGCTCCTGGCACCAAACCTGCCACATCTAACAACTGTATTGGGATATGTCTTTTACCATTTGAACACCAACCATAGTTTGGTTTACAGGATGCTTCCTTCCCATATCTTGAACAAGCACACTCAACTTGTAAATAACCCGTGGCCCTATTCGGCTCTATAGTACAAAAGGGAAAGGCGCCAACTTTGGCATCTGCGTCTGTCAAACTGTTCAAAGTAGTGGACTTCCCTGAAGAAGGTTTCCCAACAATACCAATCAAAGGATCTCTAGGCATCTTTGGCTTTTTAAATAAATATTTGAGTTATTCATTTTTCAAAATTTTTTTTATTTTTTTATTTTTCAGAATGATAAACTATATACGTCAGTAGGATGTACTACGATGATACTTCGAAGAGAATTTTCTAAATCACTGCGAGCATTGCTAAATTGGAACGAGTCGAATATATTGGTGGATAAGAAATCAAAATTTCAAGGCAGATGTTTGCGTATAATCTCACCTGAAGAAGTGCCTATTTTAATTGAGGACTTGATGAGATCCGAGAAATCTTTGTCTAAAGCATCTCACCCAACAATGTACGCATGGAGAATTGGCAAATTAACCCAATTCACATCGAAGAATGAGCCAAAATTTGATTTCATCAACCAGAGCTCACATGACAACAAAGAAGGTGGTTCGGGATCGAGACTTCTCGGATTATTGGAAAGGCTCAAATTGATAAATGTTTTAGTGGTAGCCTCTAGGCGGTACGGAGGTGTACCTTTGGGACCTACTCGTTTTAGAGATATAAGCCAAGTAGCAATCGAGAGCTTGAAAATAGGGGGATTCATTGATAAAGAGGGTAGACCTGTTTATGACAACGTGCCGGAGTTAAAAAGTAAACGTAGATGAACAAATTTAAAAATTCTTAATCTATGTGTATATATATTGATGGAAATGATGATGAAAAACAAACTAGATATATTTGTAAGGGTTCAAGATTCCATTTGGATCATAATGATTTTTCAAATCTTTAATCATTTTGATTTCAATTTCATTCTTACTGTAACCAATGTAATTTTTCTTTTGGAACCCTAAACCATGTTCAGCACTGATAGAACCATGTTTACCCTGAATCCATTCATAAACAAATGGTTCCAAAACTTTTTCAACATCTCTGGTATATCTTCTGACAGCGACATTCAAGTGTAAGTTACCATCACCAATATGTCCATACCCAACAGCAGCTACAACTGGGAATTCATTGGTATCACCGATCAAATTGGCTGCATCTAATTTTTCATTGACAGCATCAACTAATCCATACAAGTCAGGCAATGGTAATGAAACGTCGTATTTGTAGACACCACCGGCCATTGTGGAAGCTTCTGGAACTTGTTCTCTCCATTGCCACAAGGTCTTCAATTGAGTCTCATCTTGTGCTAAAATACCGTCTTCAACCAAACCTTCCTCCATCGCGGACTCGAGGAAAGCTTCTAACTTGGCGTCATCGTGCTCCTTGTTAGATCCTGATGTTTCGATTAAAACGTAGAAGGGGTATTCATCATCTAATGGATGATCCATTTTCAAATGTTGTTCAGCCAAGACTTGTGATTTTCTATCCATGAATTCAAAAGCGGATAAAATTTCAGACAACTCTCCTCGGGCATGAACAAAGGTCTTTTGAACAGCCTCATACGATGAAACACCCAAGAAAGCAACATTGAAGGCCTTTGGCCTTGCTGGACATAAAATAGAAACACCAGTGATAACACCTAAAGTTCCCTCTGATCCAATGAACATTTGTTTCAAGTCATAACCAGTGTTGTCCTTTCTTAAAGAGTGCATGGAGTTCATAATGGAACCATCTGCCAAGACTACCTCCAATCCCAAAACTGATCCATGTAATGAGCCATAACGAATTAATCTTAAACCACCTGCATTAGTGGCAACGTTACCACCAATGTGACAGGATCCCTTGGCACCCAAGTCTAAGGGAAAAATGTAACCTTTTTCAGCTAAGAAAAGGTCAGCAGTTTCCAAAATTAATCCAGCATCAGCTTTCAATATACCACTTACTTTATCAAAAGATCTAATTTTATTCATGTTAGACAAGGAAAGAATAACTTCATCAAAAATTGGAGTTGATCCACCAACTAATCCAGTATTACCACCTTGGGGAACAACGGCAATTTTCTTTTCATTACAATATTTCAAAATCTGTGAAACTTGCTCAGCTGTCTTTGGTTTCAAAACGAGTTTAGATTCACCACAGTATTTTCTCATCCAGTCTTCGTTATAAAACAGTAAATCATCTTCATCAGTAATGACAGCACTATCACTTTCCAAAACAGACTTGAAAAATTCGATATCTGATTGGTCTAAAGCTTTGTAATTATTTCTTTTCACATATGTATAAGTTTCCTTGGTCAATGGAACGCTTTTGGTCGAATTGTGACGAACTTTTACTGGTGAATAAGCAAAAGCCGGAGCTCTTAATACATTCTTAGCAGCTATCGAGGGCAAAAGGCGAGCTGCTGTTCTATTGCACAAAGAAAATCGTCTCATCCTGACTGATATGTGATTTGGAAATCCTATCGCTCTTCAAAAACCGTATTTTTCACAATTCCTGGAGGAACACAACAAAAATAAAAAAAGTAATCGAAAAAATTGCAAAACAAAAAAAAAAAAAAGCCAAAGAAGTCAACCGCCTAAACTATTTAGGCCAATGTTAAATTAAATTTTTCAACTCATCGGTTGATCTTACAGTGGGTTGACTGATTTCGCTTTCACCGAAAGAGATTTCGTTTTGTAAACTCAATATTGACCATTTCAATTTGTTAACTTTGCTCAAACAATCGTCGTTATATAATTTTAAATCTTCAAATTCTTTTGTGAGTTGAATCATCTTTGACTCATAATTGAAATTCAAAGATTGAATTTTCCCATTCATTTTCGTATATTGTTCATCGATGGTCAGTATCAAGTTGGCAAATCTGTCATTCAAAATTTGATAATTCGACAATTGAACGAATGTGGCTTTATTGTTTTCCAATTTGATATCTCTGATGACTGCTGGTAACGTGACGTCGAATAGTTCATCGCATAGGTTCTCAAATTTTGAGTCTTGATCAAACCTTACTTTAAATTCTATGAACAAATCGTCAAGAAGTTCTTGACTCAAGTCGTGAATCTCTAGATTTTTAATTGTTGTATTGTTTGATCTCTTCACCATCTTCTTAAAGAGGAGGAAACTAATAAGTAAACTACCAACCCCGATCATGGCAATAGTGGGAACGCCCACCCAGACATGGCCTTGTGAATTGGAATGCCCGGAGTTGAAATTGTCCTCGAATGTTTGCATCCCTTTCCCTTTGTTTCCTAAAAAGTTCTCCCTTGATAGATACTCTTCGAAAGTATAATGTGATCTATCGTCTTCCTCGGTTGACATCTCCTGATTCCATGGTTGGTCCACACAGGCAGGTTCTTGGAAACTTAATATTCTCGCTTCATTTCTGACACCAATTAAAGTAATTGCGATTGGATAAAGTATGAGCAAAAGTATCTTAAATGCAGCAACGAATTTCGAAACTTGTGCCATTTTTTAAATTGACCCTATGAAAATTTACTGATATTGAGGCGCGTAACAAGCATACTTATACCGAGTTTCCCAGACAACCACTGTATGATAGTTTCATATTTATTCATGTTTGATGTTCCCAGAATTGTATTTAAAGTTTGAAAAATGTCAAGTTCCTGTTTCAGAATTGTCAGATAGACTGAAGAAATTAAAAAAAAAAAAAGTTTAAAAGATAATACAGAAACTGTTTTGCATCACTCCAGGGCAACCTTCATTGACTCCAGATTGACTCCAGATTTACCTATGACCCACAATGGTACTAAATGAAAAGAAAACCGGCTCGTTGTTTATAATTTTTCAGTGGATATGTGGTAAGACCGAGAAATAATTTTTTTTGGTTATCCCGTACCCTGCATTTAACACCGAGTACGCAAGTGGAAAACGCGTGTAAGAAAGATCCGATGAGATTAAAATATTGCCGGGAAACTCATCATCATCACAGTTTACAAAATGGCTGGACTTAGGAATTGCAAACAGATTAACTGAAATCTATATATATAAGAAAAGAAAATCTATACATTCTTAAAAATATATTAAAATATTAAACGAAGGTCAACGTATACAACACACACTCTTTCAAGACTCGATGGTATCCAAATGATAAACGAACAAACAATGACACACAAACACTGAACTCAACACAATTCACCTTTCACTTGAACTGATGTAAGAACAAATTCAAAAACAAGGAACAATAAAAACAAAGCTGAATCATGAAAAAGCACACATCTTAAAAGAGAAAAAATTAAAACTTGGTATCTATTAAAAAACACTTATGGCATATTCTTGGTAATCCCATTGTCATAAGGTGGTGGGCTGTCAATAGGCTCCTGAGTGATGGCATTATATTGATTATGATGATCAACAACTGGTTCATTAGAATTATTATTAACACTGTGGTGGTTGCTAGGAGTAGCACTTGGCGATGAAGCGGGAAGATAAATGCGGTGATGATTTCCGCCTTGATTTGGGGTGATGTATAACTGTTGCTCTTCGTCGAATATTATGTACAGATCTTCTGGGTATCTCGAAATGATGTACCATGAATGAAGTAAACCGGGGAAGTAGCCTAAACAGCAGAGTAATATATTTATCAAGGAATCAGCTGAACATAACCCTCTTTTGATCCATACAGGTAAAGGTGGGAATATCACGGCCAACAAGACCAATACACAGTCACAAAAGCATAAACACATATTTATAATTGTCAATGTATTCTTCTATTATAAAAGGATGTCTACTCACTTACTTATATTGTAATTTTTTTTTTCCTTTTTTTTCTCTGACGGCTTTCCGGTGGGTCCATCGGGAGAGCCACTGGACTGCCTATTTAGGCAACTCTGTTTGTTTCCATTAAATTACACGCATAGCGAGGTGAGGCGGAATGGGAAATGGGATACATCACATCACATCCCTTTGCGTAGTTGTCGCGTAGAGTTTTGTAAAATTTGTTTACTTCTTGTGGATTATAAAAATGAGAATATAAATCCTGGAAATGTAAACAACCCTTTTATAACTTTGTTTGCAATCATTCATCAACACCATGCCACCTAGGAAGAAAAGAGTTCAACCAACAAAGAAGATTTTATCCTCATCGTCGTCATCGTCATCATCAGGACGCATACCAGACCCTTCATTCTTGATTGATGATAGCCAATTGGAACTTCAACCGTTAACCAGGTCCGGGAAGACACCTCATCTACACCCAGACTCATCCAACATTTTCGACCTTGTTGAGGATAGTCCGATGAAATCCCCTGCGAAATTTGGTGATGATCTATTGTTCGAGACTCCAGCAAAGAAGAAGAAATTAGTCAAGCTTCCAGTTCTTTCGCCATTGGGAAAGCAACAACAACTGAAATCTCAAAGTGGAAAGAAGGATGGATTATTTTTCGAAGAGTATAGGAATTACAATTTTTATCCAACAAGACAGAACGGTCATTGTTAATTTTTGAGTTGAGTGGCAAACTCGAAACCAGCACTTACAATCATCACAAATTAATTGCATCACTATACCATATAACTTCAATTGATGACCAGGAACAATTGAAATGGCTACAACTGAACGTTGACCTGATTGCGAATTTCGAGAATTATGAGGATTTTTTCAAATGGTTTAAAGATGAGGTTCCATACAAGAAATTGATTATTTCCAAACGTTATGAAAAGTTCATCAGAATTTTACTTCTTGGTGGTAGTTGGGTAGTTCAAACGTTTATCAACTTATCAATGGCAATTTTGTTGGTATCGGTCTTGTCAGGGGTTTCCATTTTTGTTTTAATAAAATTGGGATATGTCAATGACGAAGTTCAAATTTACTTCCAAGTTGTGTGTATATTGTTTTTCTTAATGTTAGATTCTTTCCGTAAACCATCAACTTAGAGTTTACCATTTTGTTTTCTTACAAGTCAAATCATGAAAAGCAAAGACATCAATCATTAGGGTAATATAAATATATATATATATATAATTTTTAAAAAGACATAAATGCAAAAAAATACCAAAGAAAACTCAATAAAAGCTATATTTCATTGAAGGAAGACTCTCCATCTTTCAAACTCAAAACAGCTCTAACATCCGATGTAAACCGTAAGCTATTTAAAAGCGGTAACAAATTCATCAATTCCAAATCATTTGGATCGTTAATCCAACCTTCAATCATGATCCCATTCTCCTTGTTCATACTGTAACTCACCGGTGAGTTATCAATTATGATCAATTTTGACGGATCAATAAAAGAGCCTTTATCCGTCAATTTACCATCGGGAGAAGATTTGGCTGAGTTTATAAACGAAGCAGACTCTGATTCGGAGCCATCATCTTTGTCTCTACCTCTATTACTGGCTTTAGTTGGGGTATCATTGGCAGGTTGAGAGTCAAACTCACCAGTCAATATCGACAAGTCCTTGATGTAACCAACACCTTTTTCCCAAATGCAGTCATTTCTATAATATCTTCTTTGGAAAAGTCGACCACCAGAGTTTTTCTCAAACAGCTTGGTTCCTATATTGTTTACAAAATCCTCCTCCAAAAAATTTATAACAGGATCGGCATACTCTTTAATCGAAGCGGTAAAACACACCAAATCAAACCAGTTTTTCACAATGTTGAAAAATTCATCAACAAATGGTCTCTTATAAATGTAGTATAACGTTGCAAGTTGATTGTTCAATTTTATTTCAATCATTTTCCCTTTGGATTTACTAAATACTGATGAATTATGCCTCGATAATGAATGTATCAAAGTTTCATCCAAGTCTAGTATTAATGTTTTTTTCTTGATATATGCAGGTGGATTGTGTAAATCAAAACAGTTATTAATTAGTAACCTTGGGAATACAAATCTTTGCTTCTTCTTTTTCGTTTTCCTCTTTTGTTGTTGTAATTGCAGTTGTTGCAGTTGTTCTTCTTCCTCCAAAGTTGATCGCTGAGATGTTGGAGATTTCAATTTATCAGCCAATATGGCAGCATCAGATGCTATTTCAAATTCTAAATCATCATCATCTTCTTCAGATATTGTTGGAATCAACTTGTTTTCATGTCTTCCTACAACATCGACTGCAGTAGAAACACCATTATTCAAAGAATTATTACTGTCATTATCCACCTCACTATCTTCATGAGGTTCATCCTCGAGCTCTTTTTGCAAAATATATGCCATTGTAGCTTTGAAGGGATATGTGATGATGTACAATACAAAGCATATTGGTTTGTAAATCAATACATTTGGAATGAAAAATACGATATAAAGAAACTTCCATATCATTTTATTAGATTCGTCGTCTAACTGTTGCAGCTTCTGTTGCTGCTCGTCCACCACGTAATCATCTTGGTAGAATTGATCATCTTCCTCGTTTGTAATATTACTATTATTGTTTGACATGTCCTGAGGATCGACTCTAGTGACAATCAGGTCATCGATGGTATCAACCAAGTCATTATCATCCACCGATTGGGTGGCATCCTTATTCACGAGGAACGCCTTATCCACCGTACTCAGCAATAGATGTAATGAGTTCATTAGTCTATATCATTGGCGATGTATCAATACCAAGAACACACAAAACAAATTTTAAAATGCTCTCTCTTTTCTCTCTCTGTGTTTTTGTTTTTTCTTTTGCCATATGATCAATTTTGTTGGTCCAAAATGTTGATTTTCCCGATGAGGCGAATCGGGGCTGTAGCACCAAGTTTTGGCCCTTGTCAAATATAAAACCGAAAACCTTTGAGGAGAAACAATTCCAGTCATTTAGGTATATCATTTAATTGCGAGTTGGAATTTATCTTGACTGGACTCTACAACAACAATTCATATAACATATCGATAATAAACACAATGGCAACACTCAGCGTTAAGGGAAAGAATGCAGTAGTCACCGGTGGAGCAAGAGGTTTAGGATATTACTGTTCAGAAATCTTGATCAAAGGTGGTATTAAGAATCTTTTCATTTCATCTAGAGACTGGGCCACTTTACAAAAAGCCAAAGAGGAATTAGAACAATTGATCAAGAAGGACAATTTACCTTGTGAGAATGTTTACATTTTCTCAAACGATTTATCCTCAGCTGAAGGTGCTTTCAAATTTTTAAGCCAAGTTAAAGAATGTACTGATCATATAGATATCTTGATCTTGAATTCAGGAGCCAGTTGGGTAGCTCCATTGGAGAAACATCCGGAAAAGGCCTTACATAAGGTGTTCGACTTGAATGTGATTGGATTGTTCCATACCATTCAACTGTTCAAACCATTATTGACAGCTAAAGCTACAGCCGTTTCACCTTCAAGAATCTTATTGATGGCTTCCGTTGCCGGATTGATCACTTCATTCCCATCGCAAGGAACCTACGGTTATAACATGTCCAAGCTGGCTGTCATTCATTTAGGTAAGACGTTGGCTCCTGAATTAGGTTATCAAAACATCAACGTTAACGTCTTGTGTCCTGGTTTCTTTGACACAAAGATGTCACATGGATTGTTAGATGTTATCGGGGAAGATATCAAAAAGTCGACACCAAGAGGAAGATACGGTGAGAAGGAGGACATGCAAAGTGTTGTCTTGTTCCTTTGCGATGAAAGTTCCAACTTCTTGAATGGTGTTGTCTTGCCTATCGATGGTGGAAGTTATTTAGTCGGAGGTGCCAAATTATAGGCCCGAGGTTGTAAAGCGTCGCTTCCCCCTTCAAAGTTTTTCATGCGCATTTTTTACTTTACTTTACTTTACTTCAACTGGTGCGCGCGCGCCCGTATAGTTAGTTGTATTTTCTACACTCAATCAATATTTATTTTCATTTCAAAATAGTCTTTGCATTTACGATAAAGGATCTCTCCCTTTCCTCTATTCCGGTGTATATTATTACTGCTAAACGTAGCGTGTTATCATCACTGTTATTTATTTTATTACTGATATAAATATTTCTCACCTCCCTTCAAGGGTTTCATGACATTTAAATTCAAACCAACTTTTGAACCTCTTGCCGTTCTTCGGAAAAATTTCTCATCAGAAGGGGATTGTAAGTGAAGTGACCTATGTTGTTGTTGTTTTTGTTGTTGTTCCTTGAGTGAACCAAACTCCTTCTTTTGAGCTTCTAATAAACCTTCTAAATGTTTTACAGCACCCATCAAATCGTTATTCTTATTTTGTACATTTGTGAGATTCAATGCCAATGATTCAATCTTTCTTTGCATCTCCAAAACCACTTTCTTTTCAGTTGACACTTTTGAAATTTCCAGCATTTCAGCGTTCAGCAATTGCAATGTAACATTTCTGTCAATATACGCTCTCAAGTCATATATTAAAGATTCATTTATAGTTTCCAATTCTGCAACTTTTAGTTTCAATGAGATCAACTGTTGATCTTTAAAAGTTTCCAAAGATTCTAATTCTCGGTCTTTTAAAGAGAGTTGATCTAGCACAGAGCTCATGTCCTTAGTGCAATCTTCATCAGTCCCCACCACAGTTATATCACTGCTGGTAGCATCAGATGAATCACTCATTCTATGTACAGCACCACCATTCTTCAAGACAAAAAGCTCCCTTTGTAAATTGTCAATCATCAGTTTATCCATTTCTCTTTCCTTGGTTAATTTGTCTATCTTGGAATTCAACTGCACTGTACTTAATTCTTCATTAACTGAAGCATGATTCTTAATATTTTTGGCTCTTGCTCCAAATCTTAACGTGGACAAAGTTTCTTGATCATTTAAAGATGATGGAGAACAATTGATGATCAAGGTTGTTCTAGAGTTTCCTCCCAAGGATTCTTGTAATATCCTTGTCAATTTGGAATCTCTGTATGGAATATGAGTTGATTTCCCATCAGTTAATGCATTGATAACATTACCTAAAGCGCTCAAAGATGAATTTATCCTTTTAGCTTCTTCTAAAGTTTGCCCCGTTGCTCCAGTTTTTTCAATTTTTTCAGATCCAGCAAGATCTACTAAATATAATTTTGAGAATTTTGTCGTTCCATTTTCAAAACTTTGTTTTAAACTTATTTGGAAAATAGAGTGCGATCTTGAACTTTCCTTATTCATATTGGTTGCTGAAACCACTTTTTGTAAATTTCCCTTCTTCATCAATTCAAACATCTCTTCCTTGCAAGAAATGTAAACATTTGATAAATTTCTAACATGTATCCCATTAATCTTATCTTCAATTATTTTCAAATCCACATCTTCGGTAGGATCAATCAACAAATCGTTCAACGTTTCATTATAAATCTCCAAATATGATATACCCACCGTGTATTCGACATTAGAGTCACTGCTGGCAATGGTATCAAACAATTGCAGTCCAATTCTTGGAATTATACCTCTCATTTCTTTCAAATTTAAATCACCCATCATGGAATGGGTCTTTCCTGAACCTGTTTGACCGTAACATAATATAGTACCATGAAAGCCTTCAAACAAGTCAATGACAGTGTCAGCAATAGAGTACTCATATAATTCTACTTGTGATGTGCTTTCATCGAAAATTTTATCAAAAGTGAAACCTCCTTGGAAATTTCGTGTTTTAATTGACAAACTCTTGGTATCATCATGAAACTGAACTAGGTTGTAGGATTGAGAAATGTTTTCAGCTTCATTGAATGGTCTAAACCTAGCGACAACCTTGACATTGTTATTTTGACTGCTTGGCCGTTGTTGTGATTGTTCTTGTCGTTGAATACTAATAGTTGTAGATTGTAAATGTGATGATGATGATGATGATGATGCGTTTGGCGTTGTTTTCGATAAAGATGGAGTTAATGAAGTATTGGGTAATACGACATTACTAGTTGGAGTCCTTGTTATTTTGTTGACGCTCGTTGCAGGGTATACTAGTTTGCTAGGTGTTGATTGGTTTGACATCATTGTTGAATTTCCAAACTTGTCTGTAAAATCATGCAAGTGCATCCGCCTTGAACAAAGTGACAAAGGATGGAGGATAAAACTGCTGGAAAAGCCCACACACAGTGCAATACGATAATTGCAACTTCTTTCTCAACGGCTGGTTTAATGGGATAAGGATAATACCTTGGAATGAATGCTTGTGTTTATACTGATTAATGTTTCAGGAGGGAATAAAATCAAAGGAGACAGACAATATTGTGAAAGTACAGAAACAAAGGAGTATCACAAAAAACCAAAACAGTAAAAAAAAAATAAAACACAAAACACAAAACACAAAAGAACAATAGACCTTAGAACGATGGACCCAGACCATAGCATTTCCCCTTAGTTTGGTTAGTACCCTGTCGAATTATTTTTCCTCTTTATGAAAAGATTTTAGCTGGTGCTTTTATTAATTTTATCACTACATATATCTATGTATATATATAACTATATAGAAACTAGTAACGAATGACTCTCATCAAGAGAAGCAAAATAATAATGGTTTTCATATATGAATTAAAAGAAGATATAAAACAGCGGAAATGTCTATTTAATTTCAAGCTCATACAAGACAAATGGTTCATACTCTGTATCGACTAAAGATGCATATTCATGTAAATTACTACTGTTTTTATTGATCTTACCATTCTTATCGGTTCCAAATGCATTACCTCCTAAATAACCATATTGATCGATTAATTCTGCTTTAGTCTTTTGTATATTTTTCTTTGGTGTCTTAATTAAGAAGGTGAAAAAGTTTGGAGGTAAACCATATCTCAATACACTTTCGACAAAAATTTTGATGATCTTCAAATGATACCAACTGGAGACTATTTCAGAGTAAGAAGTCTTGGTCAACATAACTAGTTCTCTTTTCATTTGATTTTCCTGTTTTGATGCCGTTGAAAATTCTTGTGTTAAATTATCAATCAAGCTTCTTGAATATTGGAATTCTCTAGGAATCCATTTCTTTTCTCTAGTCTTTTGTATGAATTCAGATTGGAATTTTTTAAATAGTGTAACGCCAAATAAGGAGAATTCTGAATCTTCTGCAATGATATTAGCTGATCTTGGTATAACAAATTCTGTCAATGTTTCATAACTATGAAGAAAGTCTGATTTCAAATTTTTCGGAACGGCAACTAATACAGTAACCAAATGCTCAGAATTAAGTACAAAATCAGATTCCTTAACGACATCATGTAACGATCTAACGCTTAAATCTCCAGTTTTCTTTCTCTCTGCCGCCAACAAATTCGATTTGGCAACATTATAATTGGTATAACTATTTCTTACATCGTTATCTAAATTGATAGCCTCTGTGGAAATCAATTCGATCAAATCCTTCAAAGATTTATCCAATCTATATTTGGATGTGTTCCATTTGAAATGTTCTATATATTGCAACACTGGTTTGTCGTTGACCACTTTGGCATTTTCAACTGATTTGGCATTGCCATCATAGATAGTTTCCAAGATATCCAAAATCTTACCAATGGAGTTATCCAATTGACCATCCAATTTCACCAAGTCTTCACTTTGTTGTACCAATGAGTCTAAAGTACCAATCTTGAAAGGTGGTAATTGGAATGGGATAATTTCATCTGGGATTTTCAGAGACAAGTGTTGGGACAAGGAAGACTGCGTGGAGGAGACAGTTTCTGGCAACGATATGACCAAGTAATTAGCTAATGGCTCAGACATCACTCTTGGTTGTCGACGTGTGGGTAGAGATAAGTTGCAATGGTGTAAATCTCTTGTTGTATGTAAATTTTCTTCAATGTCCAAAATGTTTTTTTGTTGCAACAACAATTGGGGGCTGTCATTTGGCCCGCGCCCGTGTCAATAAGCAACGACGATAGGGGGGTCCCATCTCTATACAGGAGATGTATTGTGTCTTACAGCAGGTAGGTATTGTGTAGCCAGCCACGTCAGCAGACAACGCTTCGCAGCAGCAGCACTTGAGTCTATACATGTGGCATACACACGTATTATAGGTATGCTTTCCGCCATCAACGTCTGTCCATCTATCTTTCTATCTGTCTGTCTATCTATCTATCTCATCACTTGTCCCAACTCGTTTCTGCAAGAGAGAAGAAAAAAAAATTATTTTCCTTTTTCAAAAAAATTTTCATTCTTAAAGTATTGGTATAGGCTATATTCATATATATACATACAGTTACCATGTCCAAATCTTTGGAAGAGCGTCTCAAGACCCACTCCCAGGCCTTCAACGGATTATTGTCGTTGGTACCTGCAAAACTTTATTTCGATGACGCTACTCAGGAACAATGGAAAGAGAAGAAGAAGACAAAAGAGGAGTTGAAACTGAACAAGAAACTGAAGTTAGATCCAACAGTGGTAGATATTAGAAATTCTTCTGCAAAGGACATTTTGAAAAAGAGAGAACTGGAAGCAAAACCAGTGGTGATTCCAGGATCCAATTTATTGAAATTGAAAACCCAAGAGCAAAAAGCTGATTTACATGAAGCAGAAGAAGAAAAAGAAGTAAGCAGTGATGATGATGTTGATGATGTTGATGTGCCTGATTTCAATCCGAGTGAACTCGAAGATAGTGATGATGAGAATACTGAACTGAAACTGAAATCAACGACAACAGAAGATCTTATAAATGTAAGTGGTGATTTAGTATTTGACGACGAAGGAAATGAAATTGAAAAATCACAGGAAGAGAAACTCAAACAAGAAGAGCGTAAAAGGCAACAAAAGAAAGCTGGTAAGAAGCAGCTGACCCCGGAAGAAATAAAGGAAAGAGAAGAAAGATTGGCAAAATTGAGAGAAAAATTATCATCCAAGATCACAGCATTGAAAGAAAAGAGGAAAGCTCCAGGCACTAAAGTTAACGGAGCTCCTTCATCAAGAGAACAAATCTTGGCATTGAGAAAGTTGAAACTGGAACAACTGAAAAAGAGAAAACTGGAAGAAATGGAAAATTCTGATAACTCTGATGATGATGAAGATGATGATGAAGATGACGGTTCTGATGATGATGAAATAGACGGAAAGCAATCAGAGTCTCTTTTATATCAAAACATAGTCTTTAATGACGGTGATAGAATTACATCAGATTTGACAGCATTGAGGAAGAAAAAGAGTAAGAAAGGTCCTTCGAACAACGATATAAAAGGTCATCTTGCGAAGTTGCAACTACAAAAGCAAAAAATATCAGAAATGGATTCAGAAAAGAGGTCAAAGCATGAGGAAAAAAGCAAATGGAATAGATTACTTTCTAATATCGAGGGAGTAAAATTGAAAGATGATGAAAAATTATTGAAAAAGGCTTTGAAACGTAAGGAGAAAATCAAGATGAAAAGTGAAAGAGAATGGAGAGAAAGAAAGGAAACTGTTGATTCAACAATCGCCGCTAGACTGAAAAGAAGAGATGAGAATTTACAATTGAGAAAGGAAAATAAAGGTAAAAAGGGTAAGAACCAACAGAAAATGAAAAGGAAATTCACTGGTATCATTAATAAGAGGACCACCCCAGGTGCCGGTGCTGATAAGAAGAAAAGAGCAGGTTTCGAAGGTAGATCAAAGACAGGAAAGAAGAAATAAAATTTATAGCTATTTATATCCAATTCTTTTATATCGGTCTATAAAAGTTACAAATAGTGAATGACGTGCATTTCATATTCAATGAAGACGTAGTCAATATAACGCATACCAGCTTATGGATTGAGCTCTCTCGTTATAATAAATTGATAGACAAGGGGTGTTGTCGTTTTTGAAGCATTGGGAAAGATGATGAGAAATACTTGAGTCTGTGGAAAGAGAATAGAAAAAAAAAATATTTATATAAAAAAAATTTCAGTAAAGCAGAGAAGAGAAGAGAAGAGTTAATCTCATATTACAAATACAAATGTTGAAGGCAACAACTCGTCGCCTCACGCTGACCCATTGCTCTCGTCAGCTCTGTCAGATACGAAAGTACACACTACAGGACACAAGTGATGCTGGGGACTCCAAGCTGGATAAAGATGAGAACAACGTAAGATCAAAGGATGAAAGACAAGACAAATTCAAAGGAAAAGTGCGGGCTCTGTCAAGATTTCAGAAAAAGGTGGCTCCGCCATCACCAGCAGCATTACCACCAGTTATCAAAGAATCCACCACTTTGGATGAGCCAGAATCTATTTCCCAGTATGTGAAGCCACCTGAAGTTATACGGAAGGAATTGAGGGAAACTTATGGAGATAAAGTACCTGAAGCCTTCATAAAGGAAATGATCGAGGAATCAAAACAGTATGAAGCCGATGTCAAACTGAGTTTGAGACCAGATGGAAGTTTAGACGTTCAAAAATTTGAAGCGGAAGACTTGAAGTATTTCCTTTCATATATCGAATCAGTTATTGAAAGATTTCAAAAATCTCTTGGACAAGAAAGAGACAATACACAAAACGAAGAGAATGAAAAGTCATTGATAAATCGGTTGGTAGATATGATGAGTCCCAGTCAAATGAGTTCAAATGCAACCAAAGGTATTGATCGCTTGACTGATAAGATTGTTGAGAATTTAAGGCCAAGTGCCGAGGAAGATTTAATTGAATTATTCAAAGTTCTTGCTGAAGACATCAAGAAATTCAATCGTGATATACCTTTAGAGTTGCAGAAAGATTTATTCGATTGTGCCATAAGACTTCCTGACGGGAATTCGCAAGATGATGCTTTATTCATTGCTGGTAATATAATATACCTAAATAGAGGGCTTAGGAGTGATCCTTTTGGTGAAGCTCGTTATATAAATACGTTGATCAAACATAAAAACTTCATACATCTGGAATATCTTTGGAATTCTCGAAGGACAAAGGATGTTAAGGACCAAAGATTCTGGGATGAATTGGGTATACGTCTATATATCAATGCTAGAAATATGACAAAACTGGACACCTTAACAAGGGAAATATTGTTGAAATATGAATATGTTCTGCCGGAAAGCTTGATACAATTGATGAAATTGTATTTAATGCTGGATAATGAGTCTAAGGCACTCGAATGGGAGAATTATTTCGAACTTTTGGGGAAAAAATATGAATTCGATGATGTTTTCAAACCACTGCAATATGAAGTAAAACTTGACGGTCTCGATGATGAAAAAGCGTTTCTGGAGATGAATAAAGTGATGAAAATTAGCTTTGAGAATATCTATTCTGTGATTTCTGAATTTCTGTTCAACGAAAAATACAATATAAGCGTGAACTTGACTCATAAATATATCAAATTGGTTCCGAATATAGAAGAATACTTGCTTTTCAAACTTTCTGAGTTACCTGATGAGTTAAGAGCTGGTCTATATTCCGCACTGATGTCGACAGATGTACCTTCATTGATTTCAAATAAATTGACGAAAGTGTTGAATAGTTCAGAGAAAACTGAAATGGAATTGAAGCAATTAAAGTTTAAAAGATTTTTAGAAAGAAAATCCCCATTGTTGTCCGTTGATGACTTCGAGTACAAGTTGACATCGCATGACTGTTACACCATTATAAAAGATTTCTGCAATAGGAAAATGCATGAAGAGGTGAGTGAATTACTCAATTATATGCAAATTGTCAGGTTGCAGAATGATAAAGGCTCTTCAATTGACTATGTGCTACCACCACTGTCCTCTGTTCATTATATACCAATTTTACAAAGACTAGGTCGTAATAAGTCATCAAAAGTTGTTGAACGTGCACAAGCTCTTTTACAGGTAATGGGAACACATGGTGTCAAGCCTGGTCAATATTTCCATACTCAATATTTATTAACATTGTATCGTAAAAAGGAATTCGGGATTTGTATCGAATACATAAAGAAGAATTTTATCGATAAAAAATCCAAAATCAATTCATATAAATTATTAGACACCATTTGGATAATATACAGAGATTCAAATAGAAGTAGTAATGGTGCAAAAGCTGTAAGATTGAGTTTTCAGGATGTTTATGACTTGGTTGAATTTTCATTGTCCAGGTACCGGTATAACATGCCTACAGTGTCCGGAGCTACTCTTGTGATTGAGACGTTATTAGCTACACAAAATTTCTTCTTGTGTTTAGTCTATATTGAAGCTCTTTCCAAGTATCGTAAGCTTTTGGATTATGGTGCATATTTGATGATACACAATACATTATTGGAAATCTCAGAGAAAAAAGGTATATCAACGAACTCATTGACTAAGGCAAGGAGAGAGGAAATTGTCTCACTTACACACAAAAACAGGATAAAATTGTTGACGAAGGATAAATCGATACTAACCAAGGATATTTCATACGATTTGAAAACTCTTCATTACTTGATTTACTCTTTCCACACACTGTTTTGGAACCTTGATTTTGCAGCATGGGAACTCCAAAACCTGGAGTTGGCAAAGGATCTTGGAGTTGAGCTATCTGAAAAAGATTTAGCTAATGCAGTCCCTTTGGCTGAGATACAGTACGTGAGAAATTAAGAATGAATGAAATGTTACATGTATATATTTATATAGTTATACAAAAAGTTTTGCAAATAGCTAGCACGAAAAATGAAAAGTACTCATATATCCAATCTATCTTTCAAAGCACTCTTCACCTCTGTGTAAACCTGATCAACTGGGGAATTACAATTGACCTTGACGACCTTTCCCTGCTTGGAGAAATAATCAACAACGGGCATACTAGTGTCGATAAAAGTCCTGAATCTCTTTTTAATACTTTCAACATTATCATCTGCTCTACCACTAGTTTTACCTCTTTCTAACAATCTCGCCAACATGACTTCTTCTGGACATTCAAAAAACAATGTAAATGAAGACACAGCAATTTGATCTTCAAATGTTATTGCTTGATCCATTTTTCTTGGGAACCCATCGATTAAAAATTTTTTGTTTCCCTGTTCTACTTCTGACTTCATTGCTTGCTCTAAAAGGGCAACGGTAACCTCTTGTGGAACGATTAATCCATCTCTTATATACTGAGAAATCATCTCACCGTATTTACTTCCCTCTCTTGCTTGTTCGGCCCTCAACAAATCCCCAGCACTCAAATGAACAAATCCATAATCTTTAACCAAATTGAAACATTGTGTACCTTTACCAGCACCAGGACCTCCAAGTACAAAGATAACAGAGACTTCCCCTGGTTTGAAAGTTGGACTCTTGACTAATTCTTCAAGTTTAGGCTCAACATAAGCTGCTGGAGGCTTTCCTGGGCTCGTCATGGCATACAAAACAACACCAGCTGTGACCAAACCTCCAATGGTCAATAATCTCAAAGTGTTATTACCACCGTTGGAACCTGATGATTGAGATGAATATGTTCTGAAATTTGTACGTTTCAAAACAGGGAATTTGAAAGAATTGGTCAGAGAAGTAGGTCTCAAGTTCTTATTCAGAAGGGATCGTAAGATCATGTTAGGTCTGAACATTATCGACGAATATGATATTTTCAAACACAATCAAAAAAGAATCTGAACTTTTCAAATTCAACTCTCTTTTTGATGTTTTTGTTTTCAATTTTCATCTTTTTTCCTTATGTTTTTTTTTTTTGTGTTCTTTATTTGTTAAAGAGGAAACAAGTGAAGATTTGACAAGCAAAGTGATAATGTCTCAACAACTAACTGTACAGCATGGTTTGAAGACTTTCAAAGTGAAGACTACACTGTCGATGTCCCTAAAGGATGTTTTAGATAAGAGCATTGAACATTTCAAACTAGATACGGTCAATAACGATTACGGATTACTGTAAGTTTGAGTTTTTTCAATTATTTTCGCCACATGAATTGAATATACTGACAAGTTTTGTGACAATTCAAGTAAAGGTAAAACTGATTTGGAACTCATGATACCAATGAGATTGGCAAACTTGCCTCAAGGTTGTAATTTAACTTTAGCTTCGAAACCAAAGAGTGAATCAGCTTCTGGATCCAAGGGCGAATTGGTAAATTGCAAATTGCAAGTCAATGATTCTTCATTTAGTCAGCCATTGATATTACATATAGATCCATTCAAGACTATTAGTGAAATTTTGAGACAATTTGAGACTGAATTCCAAGTTGAGTTGCTAAGTAAGTCTGAAATTGTCACCAAGAAAATTATTGGCAGCATACAAACGATTAAAATTGAGTACAAACCAACATTACAAATTTTCACCACCATCATTTCAAATGAAGCTGGTTTTGAGAAAAATTTAACGCATTATGGGATAAATAAAGGAAGTGTGGTGATAAGATTGAGTTTTCAAAAAACGACCGAAACTTTGATTTCTGAACTGGAAACCGATATCGAAATTACCCCTGATGAACAAGAGGAGATAATGGTGAATGAAAGAGAAGAGCTCAATGACTTAGTTGAACTGGAGATACTTGAGCAAAAGGAGAAAAGATTTGAAAAAGTGGAAGAAGACACCACAAGAGACGAATCAATGATGGCACTTGACGGTGATGAAGATCTCGCAACTCCTAAATTGTTCAATCCACTGAGAGATAAGTTTGTTGTTGAAAAGGAAGATGATAAATCATATGACATGTCGATTGACCAGGCAAAGTTGTACCATAAAATGATTACAAATAGTGGATTAAATGAAAGGACAAGACAAAAATTGAACATGCAAAAGAAACCGCATCCAATAAAATCTGTTTCAATTAGAATCAAGTTCCCAGATCTTTCAATACTTGAATTGAGTTTTAATAAAGATGAGAAAGTGAAGAAAATCTACGAGGTTTTAATCAATACTTATTTAGAAGACGTTAATTTGCAATTTGAATTATATCAAAGCTACCCCCACAGGTTGGTCGACCCATCGGAAGAATTGATAGCTGATGCATTAGGACTGAAGACTGTGTTGTTGTTGCTAACAAACTCTACTGGTCCGGTTTTGAAACAGAATATTGAGCTGGCTAATTTGACGTATGCAGTGGATCAAAGGGATAGTGGTGATGAGGAGATTATCAATGATAACTCTTCTGCCGTTTATGAGGCCCCTGTGAAAGACACCGCTCAGTCTTCTTCATCCGGCAAGAAAGTTCCTAAATGGTTGAAGCTTGGGAAGAAGTGATGATCGAGTAAGTAGTAATAATAATTATACATTCTTTAGATATTGATCTGTAGATATCGAAATAATTCATCGAGGAAAAAACAAAAAACAAAAAACAAAAAAAAAAAAACATAAAACAAAAGCATTTGAGAAGGATCATTATTGTCACCTTCAAGATCGATAGGTGCAAATTCAATCATGGTGAATCAGTTTGAAGTGACTAACTATGACTACAATCAGCTACAGAAGGATTCTGTTACTTTGGAAGATTTTGAGGATGATTTAACTTATCTTATAAATGGGAGTCAAGTTGAGGAAACAGTCGATAAGCATGTCAAATTGAATGTTAAATCTGGGACTCAAGTGAGAAACACATCTTCTAAGCAAGTGAGGAGGCTGTTATCTCAGCTGAATGGTTTCAACGCTTCAAAGATGACAATGACCCTGAAAGTTAATTTAGATGACATTTTAGGTGATCTTGATGATTTAGGATTGTCAAGTGATGATGATGATGATGAGAATGCGAAACCAGTAGGAGATAAGAAGAAGAAGAAGATAAAGAAGAACGGGAAGTTCGAGGGAAATCGTGCCAAATCACCAGTGGTAAAGAATGTATCATCAAAAGAAGCCACTCCAGAGCCACGAGATCAAACCCGTGAAGGGTCATATGATCTGACAGATGATAGCTCCAGTAGTAGTTCAAGAAATAAATCACGACTGGAACGTCGCAAAAAGGCTAAACAATTGCTGAAATTCGGATCTGAATCACCAGTCCCAGCAGCACCTTCCGAAAATCCAAGTTTCAAATTCAACTTGAAGGATTTTGATGATGATGAAGATGATATGGTAAACAAGTTGAACTTGTCACGTTCACAAAAGGCGGCTTTTAAAATCTTGAGTGAGAAGCATAATATCAAATGCCAATCGAAGGAAGAAGTTATAATTAAGACAGAAGAGTTGGGTATTCGCAAACAAGCAAGGCGTTCAAAGAATTTAAAATCTGCGAAAGAATTCAAGACATTAAACCCAACAACAACAACAACAACAACAACAACAACAACAACAACTACAACTACAAGTCAACCCATTTTCGAAAAGAAACCTACATCGGTGTCTTTACTCACAAACAATCCAGAGTATTACAATGAACACACAACAAGAACTCACAGTGTAAGAGACCTCCTGGTATTACCATTTACTGATGATGTTATCAAGACTGTGATATTGAAAAGTTCACCAAAATTAAAGAAATTGATGGAGATATTGATTTTGAATTCTGATTTTTTCCAATTGGATAATGCTAAAGAAGTTTCCATTTTCTTTGAAAATGTGATTAAATTATCACTTGAAATGCCAACTTATTTATCAGCAAGATTTAATTCCAAACCGATAATACCTGGATTATCAGATCACAATTCTAAGATATATCAAATTTTGAATAAGTTTGGTGAAGATATAATACGTGGAGATGAATTTTTAAACATTGATTTATTAGCATTACTTGGACATATATTAATATGGTGGAATATCCATTCATCAACAAAAAAGAGTAAATTTTTCTCAGTACATCATTGGAGCAATTTTTCAAATAATTTTATCCGTTCTAGAATTGGTGGTTTGCATTTATGGGATTTGAAAAGTTTCCAAAATGAAAACATTTATGACTCTCATTGGTCAACTTTGGAAAAAATGAGGTTGAATTACAGATATGAAGAAGATCAATTTTATATCATTTTAAGATTGATGAATATTGATTTAGTAAAAAGATGAATAATTAAATCAAAATTAATTAAATGCAATTGATAAATGTAATTGTAATTATAATTTTCCAGTGAATGTATTTATATATAAACGTATCTATCTATTTAATTCAAAACCTATTTATATCAATAGTGATTTCAAATTTGGAACCACTTTGATCGATGGAATCATTCAATTCATCATAAACGCCTGTTTCCTCTTGTGTTAGGATCTTCTTTATCAGTCTTGTTGTATAAAAACGTACTTTTGATTCATCTTCATCGGTACAACCATACATTTGCAATTGTAATATAACGATGAAAATTTTATAATTAACTTTTGAAATTATTATTTTATCAATTTTATAATCATTTTTAAAATCATCAATTTTTTGGACTTCATCAGTTAATTTAGATATGGTATTGGCGAATGATTTTGCATCATAAGGATATGAAATTAAAAGGATATATGATAAGGATTTAATCAATTTCCATGCGATTGTCGACATCAGAATGGCCAAGAGTAACGTGAACAAATCATTAATTGATTCAAAAATTTCAAGTTTTGATAAGAATGGATAGAATAAAGAATATGATGCATATGATAGTGTTAAATAACTTGTAGAATTGTTGATCAAATAATTTTTATTGAATAATTTAAAAGTATTTTGTGAATTTTGTAAATTTTGTGAATTTTGTGAATTTGAATTTCCTGATGATGATGATAATAATAAATTTGATGAAATTAATGTAATCACAAATACGAGAACATTTAAAACCTCAAAGTAAAAAGCTGATAACGAAGTTGAGTCATCATGATGATCACCATGACTATGATGAATTCTATCTTCGTTATTATCAGTATCACCAATGATTAATTTGATTATCAACTCTTCCAATAGATGAGAAACCAAATCTCCACCAACAAAGATTAAACTGACACTGAGTCCAAACCCAATCAATACTTCTATTCTCCCCAATCCGAATGGATATTGTAAGGATGAATTGTTCCAACAATCGAAATTTGTCATAACGTCAACAATAACAACGATTAAATTACTCAAGACATCATAAAAACATAAATGACTTAATGTCAACAATAAAGAATTGTTGAAATTCAAACCAGTGATGAAAATGATAATTATCAAACTTGTATGAATTGAACACCATATTAGTTTTACTTTTTGTATGAATTGTAAAGATTTTAAAACTTCTTTAAAAGTGGGGATACTGAAATTTTGTGGTATATTCAACGGCGCTCTCTTTGGAGGTTCTTGAAATAAATTCATTGAAACACTTGAATGTTTATACCTATGACCTCTTCTATATTGAGTCTTATTCAGTGCAGGTATATTTAAAGAATTTTGTGATCCATTACCATGTTGCATCATAAGCGGAGTGGATTTGAAATTGAATGGATTTCCTCCTGCAACTCCTCCTCCTCCTCTTATGGGAGATGTCATCCTAACCGGTGAAGGGGATCTTATTGGTGACTTGGACCTTATTGGTGATCTCAGTCTTCTTACGCTAGATTGTGAATTTGATTGTGAATGTGATACAAAAGTTTGAGATGGTGGTGGTGGTTGTGATAATGAGGGTATATAATTCAAAGAGTGTCTCTTATTTTGATGATGGTTGATTGAAGAGTTTGATAAATTGTCATTTTTGTACATCGGTGAAGTTGTTGTTGTTGAGGTACTGAATGAATTTCTCTTGATACCACCACCGGGGGATCTTCGTGGTGGTGGCATTTCCAAAGGTATTTCGTCGAATTGTAAAGATGGGATCGTGTCCATTTTGAAATGATCTTTCAGTATCATCAGTGGTGAACTCAATAACGTATCCTCTTCACTGCCTTGACGCTTTGGCGTCTGTGGATGACCTTCATTGGACATTTCTTTGTTGTTTCTATATAAAACCTCTGTCTCTATCTCTGTCTCTATCTCTATCTCTTTCACCCCTTCTTTTGTAATTCAAATGCTACTAATTAAGCCAGTCCTAGGTGTTGGCAAGTGCTGGGCATACAACTGTGGTCAATGTGGGCCAGATAGTGGTAGTAACTTTCACGTGTTGAATGTGTTAATACCCAAATGTTTCACTTTTTGTGTTTTGTGTTTTTTTTTTTGGTTTTTTGGTCGTCAACAAAAGGAACAAACAACTATCATCTACATACATACAGCATTCCACATTGAATGGATGGAGGTGGATGTGTATCTTTAACTCATCAAGATAACAACGGTTGGATACGTAGAACTGGATACCTGACAACCTGGAACTTGTCAGTGTCTACCAAGGTCATGTATTAATCAATGGTATCATTTACGTCATACAAATTGTCAACAGTACGGTACATGAAGGCACAATCGAACAAGTAGAATTCTGTATTACCAATATCTAGTGGAACAAGTGTATATATAAATAAATAAATAAATAAATAAATAAGATAAATAAGATAAACAGTAGAATGGAATAGAATAGATAAATAAATAAATAAGGTAAATTAAACAGCCTTTCCTCTTGACACCAAAAAAGTCTTTATCAATCAATCAACTGACAACTGACAACTGACGGCGATGCTTATTGATTGGGATAAACCTGAATCGCAACTGACTCAATGCTCCCAAGGATGTTTCAAACCAAACCAAACTTTCCAATCTTGTCTTGCTCTATACAATATCCAAAATGTCATTAAACCTCCAAGGGCTTGAGCAGTTATTCTATAACCTAATGGAACCTTCGGTAATGGTGGAGGCGCGTGGCGTATGTATTTGGGAGTAGCGTGATGGTCTGACATGATTGATAGATAGATTGTAGTAGTAGTGATAGAGCGCTCTCTGTATGTGTTATGTATGTACAACTACTGATCGATTGATTGATTTATTCTCAGTGCGTAAAAGTTTTTGTTTTTTTTTGTTTTGTCAAATTTGTATTTCTTGTGCAAACACAACTATATAGTCACTAGTAACCACCATCATATCAACTTTAGTAGTATATAATAATCTGGTTTCAACACTTTCCCACTTCGGAGTCTCTTGTCCATCGGCGAATACTCAGCTTTGTCGAACCCATTCTTCTTGTAAAACGACAACAGCTTGTCATTGTCACTGAAACAAGTCAATGAAATACCAACGATAACATCCATTCCGAGGTCGATATATGATGATGATGATGAATTTGAGTTTAGTTTCTTGACCAAGTCTTGTAAAATCCCCATTATCAATGTTCCCAAGTGCATTCTTCTGAATTTCTTTGATATTTGTAATTCGTAAATGTACAATACTAATAATTCATTATCTTCAACAATCATAAATGATACAAATGCAATTAATTCCATATCAATCTTGAACCGTACGTAGATCAATCCTGAATCTTGCATTTCTTCCAACTTGTCAATTTTCCAATCCTTACCATGTCGTTGTTCATAATAACTCCCAAGATTCTGATCGAGTAATGAAAGACAAGATGACATTTCAAATGGGTCAAGCTTATGTACAGGTTCAATTTCCATTCTCGTGGTGGCCTTGGATGTGATTATACGTAACTTGGCTAAGAGATTTTCAAAGTCGGGTTTCACAATATCGACTATCGTGTCGGAGACTTCCATCGTTCGGTTAGAGTCTTGTTGTCTTTGTGTCATTACGATCGATGAATTGATTTGATAATGATGGTAATAATTTACACATACAATTTTTCGGAAATTTGGTTTTTCTCGTCTCTCTTCAACAACATAACAAGATGATGATGATGATGATGTACAGATTTACTACAAGTTACTCAAATTACTCAAACAACTCAAAACAACAAACAGGCCAAGCAATGTTCACATTGTCTCTATTACTTAAAATTCTACTTAAAAAGTTAAAATCATAAAATACCCAAATTAACAATACAGCAAACTAAACTCATATAAAAAAGGCCAATGATTATTATTATTATCATTATTATTATTAATCTTATTAAAATCCCAAAATTCAAATATCTTCTTGTGCAAACAAAAACCACAAACAAACACAAACACAAACACAAACACTTGGAATCAATTATTTTATTAATACACATTACTCATCCCGACAAGCATTGGATAATAAACAAAAACTAAACTCTTTTCCAGAAGCATCACACAATTCTCTCTTCTCTCTCTCTCTCTCTCTCGTTCTATCTCTATCTCTCTGCTCCAAGAAAATCCCACTGGACTTGCAGAACTAATCATCCAATGTTCTCATGAAAATCTAAATAACACAATTCTCTATTGTTATTACTATTGAAATTGATGATACTATTGTTCTTATTGAATCATCTCTCTCAACTTGATCCAAAAACAATATTTCACGCTTGATCAAAGCTATCAATATTTGGTTTTTTTCAATTCATCGATATTTTCAACTGAATTCAATTGCATCATTGGATCATTTTCATCATCTTCTCCATCTTCATCATTTGGAGATTGACTACTGTTTTCAAATTGGAAATGAGATTCTTTACCATTAACTCCTTTCATAATTCTCTTTTCATGTAATCTTAAATGTCTAATCATATTACTACGAACACTGAAAATTTTTTCACATCCATCCCAAAGACAAACAAATGGTTTTTCACCAGTATGAGAATACATATGAGTTTTCAAAGAAGATGGTCTCTTAAATTGCTTTTGACAAGTTGGACAACGATTTCTTGCAGCTGTTTCAATAGACATTCCATCAATAGTATTCCTTCTCTTCTTTTCACGTTTCTTTGACAAACTACCATGTTTACCACTATGATGATGATGATGATGATGGATATTACCAGTGGATGAAGATGATGATAGAGAAGAAACCGAAGACAATTGAGATGGAGTAATAGCAGCAAGGCCAAGTTCCATTGCACTTGGAGCTGACATCAATCCACTCGATAGCACAGAATTTATACTATTTCTCAAAGGTGGTAAATTTTGTTGATCTATTGATTGGAATTGTAAACCATTAGATGGAATCATTGGTTGTGTTCCATATATTGGATACGTTAAGGATCTAGCAGAATTTGGTGATGAAATTGAAACTGCGTTGTTATATGTAGGCATTTGAGAATGTTCATCTGTTGGTTGCACTTGTTGTTGTTGTTGTTGTTGTGAAAGTGAGAGTGAAACACGTTGTGAATGTGGTGATACATTACCCAAAGATCTCTTTATCGGCCCTTGGTGTTGTTGTTGTTGTTGTTGTTGTTGGTGTTGATGATTTCTATTCATATAACCATCATCATCCACTTGTTGTTGTTGTATAGACATTGACAGTTGTTGAAATTGTGGAGGCACCGGTATCTCTTGTGGAGCACTAACATTACCAGCAGCAACGAATTTCGAATTCCATTGAGGAAACAGCAGTTGCAGTTGATTCGAAAGTTGGTATTGTTGCATCACTTGATAAGGTGGTTGTTGTTGTGGCTGTTGCTGTTGTTGTTGTTGTGATAATAAAGGGAATGAATTAATGTCATGATACATGTATGACATTTGTTGTGGTTGTTGTTGAGGTTGAGGTTGTGGTTGTGGTTGTGGTTGTTGTTGTTGTTGAGGTGGAGATCCATTACCGAGGGATTGTTGTACTTGTTGTAATAATGGGAATTGGTTGATCATAGAATGAGTGGATGGATTCCCTGGATTATGATAGTTGTAAAGTTGATGATCTTGTTGTTGATGATAAATATCCATATTGTATTATGACTGATTGATTGATTGATACTAATTAAGAATTAAAAAAGAGTGTGAGTTAAGACAGTACCAAGAAATAAATGAAAATGATTATCCAAACCTTTTCCTTCTTTGCAAAAATAGATAATTACAGGTGTATGTATGTATATCTATGTAAATTGAATAAATATATTTAAATATATATGCAAGTTGGGATATAAGTATAGATAGATATATCTAGATATATATAAATACAAAAATATATCGATTAGAATTAATAATATGACTGTTTTGTCAGAGCGCTGCTGTGTAAGTAAGTAAGTAAGTAAGTAGTAAGTGAGTAACAAGTAAATTAATAATAATAAAAACAACAATAATAATAATATTAATTACAATTTTAATTAACAAAAGCAAAAAAATGCCGAATTTTTTGCCATCAGCAAAAAAAGTTATTGTTCCTGAAACTCACATAGTATCTCTGATTAGAGTTAAGGGCTGCTGCTGCTGCATAGTGCATAGTGCAGGCTGCGTGCTGTACGCTGCATGAGGTGTTTTTTGTGCTTTTGATTATTATTTATTTTTTATTATTTGGGAGAAAGGGCAAGCAGACTTACTACTACCACTATGCGCGCTATAGGCTTGTGTGTTATATCGCCAAGACTGTTTTCAACCAAACATTACTGCTGCTACTACGTTGCCGTTGCCGTTGCCCGGGTATTCACTTGAACAAGCAGCTCAACGTGAATTTGGCTGGCTTATTTACTTATTGTACGTATATATTGTTATTTCGAGCGCCAACGAACGAGTCCAGTGAGTGAGTGAGTGAGCGAGCGAAAACGCTTTAATGTTTTCTTCATGTTTATATATTTTTTGTGTTTTTTTCACTTAATACCCTCGTTGACATAGAAATTGAGATCCGTTGTAAATCATACCATTCCATATATCAAATTAACTTTAAACCTATGAATGATTGACAAATATATGTCAAATCTTCATTTTGATTGATAATTAAACGTCTGTTGTGTAAAGTTGTTCATACATAAGCTACATAACCTCTTGCACTGTATATCATCATATTATTATAAGATCACACACAACCGATATAATCAAATCAATCTTTTCACTAAAGTCAATCAATAAAAACATCAATAAAAACATCAATGTCAATATAAACATCTATATAGATTCATTTTGAAATTTCTTTCCCATTTCCATTTCATCATTGTAGATAGAATTATAAATAACAAATAAGAGAGAGAAAGAAGAAAAGAAAACAGGGCTATGCTCTTCCGCTGTAAAATAAAATTGATTGATTTTATTTTATACATCTTTTTACAACACCAATAACAACATCATTATCATCATCATTATGATAATTCACCAAAAATTGACTTGAATTAGTTAACAACTCCCATATAAAATTTATCAGACTACTCTCATCAATAGGGGTATTTTGCACATTTCCGTCGGGGCAAAACCCAAAGTAAGCTTGCCCCCTTGACCCCCTATCCTGCGCGTCAAACAGTTGCATACATATTATGAGTAATTGATAATCAATCACGGAATAGAAACATCATTGCAAAACTGTGGTTACGCTTTGACAAAAGCACCCCCTCCCCCTGTCCTCACTGAAACACACATATGCAATAACAACAGAAACAACAACAACAACAACAACAGCCAATGAAGAAACAGAAACAAACTTTCAACTTTTGAATTGATGTTATAAGCCTAGTTATCCTATATCTGTTCGTCATATATTCAAATTATTTAATCTGTCAATTTAATTCAATTTAAAGATGGGTATCATATGCTATGTAATAATCATCATCTAAAGATAAACTTGAATTACGATGTTAAATGCACGATGGAACAAATATAGCAATCAAAAATTACGAATCAAGACGCACATGGGAGAAATATTCACACAGATCGTCGATCATATTTTATTTAGGTTTTTCTTTTCGGAAATATTTTTTGAAGTGTAATTATTTGTCTTCTCCTTGTTCTTTCTTTTCAAATGTTGAATGAATGAAATCTTCATAAAACGACACATTTACTCTCCAATTCAAAATTCAAAAATCAACAGTCAGTTGTTTCGGCGGGTAAAACTTCCGTGATTTCATGATGCTGTATCTTGTTTAAAAAGTAAAATGCAAAAAGACTTAATGAATCTATCATCAATTCCATATCGATAGATAGATAGATAACAGATCTCTACTCTGAGTGCAAGAGCGCTTAAATCTTCTTTTTGTTATTACTTTCTATTGATGTGTGGTGTCGGCCCTTCGTGTAGCGGTTTTTCGTCATTAGGTGTTATTGTTAATCAGATCTGTTGAATACACTCTACACCTCAAAAGAAGATGAAAGCGAGCGACCGATCGAAACAACTGAAACGGAAACGAACAAAAAACTGTAGAAATACCAAAACAAGAAAAAAAAAAAAAAAAAAGTTCAAGCCAAAAACTACATTTGAATCTTTACATCCAACAAGCAGCACTAGCAGCACCAACGTAGTACATGATAGGTTCATACTGCCGTATTTGATTGATTGGTTTATTAAAATTGACAGATGTCCCTGTATATCGAAAGAATTATATGATGATGTATCCTTTTCTGCATTTTTTGTCGATTTTTGGTTAATGCAAAGTGACCTCTTGGGACAAATATATTAGATTATTTCCCAATTGGGGAATAATAAATCTATTGTTACTGTGTCAATAAAAGCTTGTTGTGCTGTTGTTTCTATAATGATAAAGTGTATTTTTATCAATCAATCAATTATTATCTGTCTATGTAAATTGTGTAATTCTGAAATATGAGAGATTATGAATTTACAGTCATTAGTTTGAGTAATGAAATATAGATCAAATTAATTTGAAACTAAGCCATATTGGTAGTTAGTCGATGTGGTGATATGATAAGAAGTAAGGGGAAACAAAATGTACGGGAATGATTTCCGTGTGTGTTTTTTCTTTTTCCTCTTTTGCTGCTTCGTGCTGATTTGTGCTGCTTTGTGTTATGTGCTTTTGCCTGTAGGAAGTGTATGTATGTAGATATGTATGTATGTACAAGTTTGTATGTGTTTTTTCCCAGTACAAATTTTAAAAAATTGAAAAAATAAAAAAACGCAACTTTTTGGGTGTATTTTTTTTCCCCTGGGATTTTTTTTTTCTCATGTGTCTTCTGTTTTCAATATTACAGCCAAAGTGGGTGGGTTGTCTGTCTGCATCAAGATTGATAATAAACTTTGATTTGATGAATCTGAATATGAATATGAATATGAATACGAAGATGTGTACTTTTACAAATTTATTGTACTGATTGTTTCTTGTTACGACGTAGTCTGCATTGTCCTAATTGGGGTTTGTCATATTTAACTCAAAATAATAGTCTTTGTATCAAGTGATTTGATTTGATTTGATTTATTTCATATCACATCACATCTCACGTTGTAGAATGCTCAAAATTGTGTTTTCTCGTCTTTCGTTGAAATCAAGATCATCAGGGGTTGTAATGATTATCTATTTACATCAAATGTCATCTTTACTTTACAAAAAAATAAAAAGCAGCCAGTCACTCAAGCCCCAACGACCAAAAGAGAAATAGAGAGTGTGTGAAAAAAAAAAAAAAAAAATTATTTTGGTTTTAACAAATACAAAGGAAAAACAACAGGGATTACCTAACCTATCATATATTCCAATTCTGTTCTTTTAATCAATACAGCAAATTGTCTATTCATTTCACATGTAAAATATTTCATCAGGACAATAATATGTATACACATTTCTCTTTGCTCTATTGTTTTGTATCTGTATTTGAATTAGAATTTTCAACAAAAACAGCGGTACAAAATAATCTTTAAGCTTTTTGGTGGCATGCATGTAACCACGGTTCTAAAGTTTCGTGCCCCTCTCGCAGTGTCGTAAGGATATATAAAATGTGTGTGTGTCTTTAAAGACACGGGACGAGACAAGTGGGTCTTGTTTTTCAAAAATGAGTAACGATGATGTATACATATGGATATCTAATTATCAAGTAATCATGTTAGTTAATGTATTATTACGATAATTGAAAGGTATTATTTATTTTCATATTTAGTGTTAATGTTGCATGTATTTAATACATCATAGTACTGCGATGTCTTTTTTTTTTTTTTTTTTTTGGCTTGCACAAGTAAGTGGTTTGATTTTTAATTAAAAGTATGGACTCTATGATCTTGAATCCACTCTGTTGTGTTTTTATGTAGTTGAATCAGAGTCAATCTCATGTTGAGTATACCATTTTTTACAAGATTCAGATTAATTTTAAGTTGAAACAACAACAATAGCAATTTGTATCTCTCTCTCTATATACTTCATTTTGTGTAAATTTTTTTAAACCGGAATACCATTTGAATAAAGATCATGGATTCTCCATATAGAGAGATGAAACTTCGATGCTTAGATTTATCTCAACAATAGCAAATAAGACACGCTACTTTAATTGAATAACGAACTAACGTGATTTTTAATTGCAAAACAATGCATCTATAATGTGATTTCAATGCTGGTAATAATAATAATAATAATAATAATAATAATAATAATAACTGTTTTTCATATAATCGGCGATGTTTTGTCTTGTAAAGATTTACAAAACATTGTAAATTAGCGTGATATTTAACTTCTATGTCTTGATCATCAATTATTCAGTTCATGAACCAAAATTTTAATCAAGAATTGGATTATTGCTCGAAAATTAGGATTGAATCTTTTAGTCGATGAAGTTATAAATAGAATTGTATTTAATGTATATGTCCGGACATAAAACAAAAGCAAACACAGCATCAAGACAAACGAAACCCCCTTATTAAATAGCACAAGATATCAAAATAAAAAAGAATTGAATAAAAAATAAAAAGAAGAATTGAAATGATTGGATATAAAATAATCAAAATGCAAAAAAGGGATTTGATAAATCATATATTGACAAATTTAACCAATGTAGTTTCCAATTGTCTTGTAATCTTTGGACAATAAGGACATTTAAAACTACTATTCAAGTTATTTTTTGATAAATTGATCACAGTTGATTGTGATAATATATGATTACATGGTAGTACCCTTGGAGGGTTATCTAATGTAGTTTCTTCTTTTGATACTGGGCATATGAAAATTGAGTGAAATTTCATGTAATCGGGTAATTGTATTTCAAATGGTAATTCATTCTTGGTACTCCAATCCAACTTCTTAATGTTGATTAATTTGTTAAATTTGACGAAATAAGGTAATGATAAAAAAGATGCAATTAAAGTGGAATAAATTGGTGATTCTGATGATAAACCTTGTAAAGAGCAAAAATTTGTAATGAAATTTTTAGATAGTTTTTGGAAATTTTCGATATAAAATGATTCAGAAGTGAAGTTTGCATCATTGTTATAATTATTATTATTAGTAGTAGTAGTAGTAGTAGTACTGTGATTATTATTGTTTTGAAATGATAATTTTGAAACTAATTTTGATACAGTTTCAAGATGATTCAATCCAAATTTGGGGAAATTTAATTGTGCAAATTTTAAACCCTGATAATTATCATTGATGAAAATTTGGATAAACTTCAATTCATAGAGTTGGAATTCTAAATCGGAACCAATTTCAATCAATTTCAATTTATTTTCAATACACCATTCAATTGCCATTTCTAATTTATTCATTTGTAATTCATTTAATATTTGATATAATTTCGTGAAATTATCAATTAATTCCCCCGGTGTATCAATTGCCAAATCCGAACTCAATTCATCAACTTGCTCAAATTCACCATTTCTTAACAAATGTATAATGATTGCTCTATCGATAATTTTTTTATTTTCAACACCTTGATCAATATCCTGATCGATATTAATCTTGTAATTATAAACATCATCAATGTCAAATGAAAAAAACTTGTCAACACATTTATCCAATTTCTTAATCTTGCCATTCAATTGTCTTTGTTCTTTTTGTAATTTATCATTCCATGAAGTTGAAATCAACTTGGGTAATTGGGCCAAAGATGATTCATCATTTGTCAATAAATCGTCATGCACGCTATGTAAAGATTGCAAAAGCTTGGAAGAGTAGGACAACGAGTTGGATAGTGAGCTGGAAGATGATAGGTTGTTGATCTCCAGTTGCAAAGTGGACATAGACATCTTGTTATATCTGTCTATCTATCCATTTATCTAATCTATGCATCCATCATTTTTACTGAGCAAATGTGTTTTTTACTCGCAGTGCCAAAGAGACGTGTCCACTGGGCTCAACACGGCCCTTTGCGGTAATCAGCAGAGCATCTCCCTCCGCTATCTCTCTCTGTATATAGCCATCGCCACTACAGCTGTCGCTAGATGTGGACACTTTTACGTTTAACGAGAGCACAGCCTGTCTCTATCTCTATCTCTATATCTATATCTATACTACTATATACTATATACTATACACCATACACCATACACAATACACTATATATATACTCTCCCTCTCTCTACAGTCAAAAAAACAGAAAATTTTTTATGGAGTTTGTTTCTGTGTGGCTTTTGGTCTGAGTGGAGGAAAAGTTTTTATTCAATATGAAGTGCACTACCACTACCTACTAGGGCAGCACATATATCATAGGGTATGTAGTGTTGAAGTTGTGAGTTATAGCGGGCATAGACACATACAGAGAGCGAGAGAGAGAGAGAGAGAGAGACTTGAAGAGGTCGATTATAACAATACATGATAAGACAACAAACTATTCTTTTCTTTTGTCTCAGATTAAAAATTCTCGACATAGTTTATTAAGACAGGGATAACTGTTTAATATATTTGAATTGGTTTATCATCATTATAAAAGAAGTGAATAGTTTGTTTGTCTGTTCATATTTGTTGATATTCATGGATATGGATTGGAATATTATTGGAATATGATAAAGAAAAGGATGAGGTGATATAAGACATTTCGATAACTATAAAAACTGTATCATATCACCAGTGTCCTTCTTCATCTCCTTCAATCAGAACCAGAACTAGAACTAGATCCATAGTTGTTATTGAAATGTAGTTGTAGTTGAATTATTTGTATTTGAAAGATAAAAATTTTCTTCTCTTAAATATGGGAAAGAAGACGTGTACCCATTCACCACAAATGGCTGCAAAAGGCAGTTGGCCCAATGGGGAAGTCAAGGGTTTGCCTTGTTTCACACTTGAGTGAATTGCACACGACTACTGGCGTTTTTGAGGTTACAATTCTCAATTAGGTCACTGTATACGTGTTCTTACCATCACAACCATTTCCATCTATACATATATATATATATATATATATATATATATATATATATTAATATCAGTACCCGTTAACTTATTAATACCATATTCACATAATGGAGGACCCTCAAACGGTGGTGGCAACTACAAAGAGCCCCGTATCAACAACAACAACTAATACCGATAAAGAAGATCCAATTGACACAGAGAATGTGGAAAAGACAGCATCATTAACTGACGAATTGCCAGATTCACCAATTTCCAGCACTGGTAGACCGAATAAGCCAAAGAAGCTAGACTTGAATGGCACCAACAATTCTAATCATAGTAATAACAATAATCATAAATTATCATCAAATCAATTAGAAAATATAGCTATTCAAATCGTTTCTCCCGGTTTACCTCCATTAAGTTCTAAAATGTCCAAAATGGTTTTGAAAAGTAAATCAATTGCACAACAACAGAAGAAATTGATAGCTCAAAGAAATGGTGTTGACATCAATGAAATTGAAAAGCAAGAAGTTTTAATGACAAATAATAATCAACAACAACAGCAACAACAACAACAATCCCTTACTTCACAGTCTTCGAAGGATAATATTTTGCCAAAAGTCAATAATGATGATGATCATGATTTAGTGATACCCTCACCTAAGAAATTGAAAAGGGAAAAATTACCAACTCCATTAAATATTGTGAATCATGCAAGAATCCCAAATCCACTAATAAGATCTGCCCCACTGATAAGGAATACTAGAAGGAAACCAATACTACGATATCATAATCTAAGACATCAAGGTATGCCATATAATCCATATCTTGCCCAGCAACAGCAACAACCACAACCACAACCACAACAGTTACTTCAACCACAACAAATATATTATCCAAATCCATATTATCCGTATTTTTATCCACCTCCTCAAATGCAACAACAACAACAACAGCAAATACCTTTACAACAAATTCAACAACAGCCGATACCATATGGTTATAGACCAATTCAAACCAGCATCCCTCCTCATCCAGTTTCTACCAATAGAGTTCATTTCCTCAATAGGAATGGCGGTCATTCAACAACACTGCAATCTTCATCATCATCAGCTGCAACAACAACGACATCTGCCACGTCGTCTTCAGCATCGTCCACGTTAACAGCCCTGGCTCTGGCTCATGCTCCGATAACGACGACGACACCGTCATCATCGACTATGACGAATGGGAATAATCCAGTGATTGATGTGTATCCAACAGGCGTGATGAAAGAAGCGCCAATTATAGCACAACCGCTAAGTGCACAACGTCTGAAATTTGTTGATCGTGAACGTCAAATAATCAAACAAGAAAATGATCATGATGACGAGGTGATGGGAGGGAGTGATGTTGAAAGTATTGCTATTGAAGATACACTGGAAATTGATGGAAATTCATCATTTATGGAAATATCAGGTGAAATTAGATTAAATGATGATTTATTCCATTATAATTTGGGTACAACAAGTGATTTACGAAAAGATCGAGAAAGATTTCTCAAGATTTGTTCAACTGCATGGGATGAATTTACAAAGATGTTATAAAAATCATGGAGTAAAATATCAATATCAATACATGTATAGATACATAAATCCAAAAAAAGATTAAAAGGGAAATCATACATAATACGACTATTGTTCTTCATCTCTTCCATCAAGCCATTTAGACATAAACGGACCATCTAACCAATACCCTAATTTAGCATAATAATTCCTTACACCAACACCACTAATAACACTTATCTTTGAAGAACCATGCTCTTCCCTTGCTATTCTATACAGTTCTTCCATCAACAATGTACCGAAACCTTGATGTTGGAATTTTCTTGGATCTCTTGAATGTAATGGTACAACACTACCATAAACGTGCAATTCTCTCACTATTGAAGTTTGTTGATTTAAAAATTCCTTTCTATAAGTATGCTTTTTGGACAGTTTCCTCAATCTTAATAATCCAATCAATATATCTTGCTTTGGATCTTCATAACTTAAAAAAGTTTCCCAACCATCATTGGCATAATAATCTCTCCTTATCAATTCAACTTGATCAGGTTGAATCTTATGATGTACTTCTTGAATACCAACTTCCCTAGTTCTAACATCTCTACACGTTGTACCAAAATCTTTCATCCTCAGTAACGCTAACTCTCTTAAATTACCATTCTCAACTCCACTTGTCACTAATGGCATTGGAATATCTCTTTGTACCCTATAAATTCTTGTCCATGGTGGTACCATTGCCATAATTCTGGCAACAAGATCGATTAATGCATTGGCATTATATGATTTATAACGACCAGTTTTCCATAATTCATATAATCCAGTACCTCTAATGACTAAAGTTGGATATAATTTCAAACCATCTGTTCTGAAATCAGGATTTTCAAAATATTCTCTAAATTGTTCTAAATCTCTCTCCATTCCAACATTTGGTAAATCCGGCATCATATGACTAACAACTTTATATCCAGCATCCTTAGCAACGGCAAATGTCTTACAAACAGCCTTCACCGTATGTCCTCTATTTGTATCACGGGCAACATCTTCATATACAGATTGTACTCCAATTTCTAATCTAGTACAACCATATTTCAACATATCACTTAAATGAGTCTCAGTACAATAATCAGGTCTAGTTTCAATAGTGATACCAACACATTTGGTTAATGATTGTTGACTATATTTTATAGCTTCATCTAAATCTTTACCGTTGTAACCAGTTAAAGCATTATGTAATTGAGCAATGAAATCTTCTCTATAATCTATTGGTAATGACATAAAAGTACCACCCATTATAATGTATTCAACTTTATCAATACTATGACCTAATTGTCTTAATTGTTCAATTCTTCCCCTACTCTGTTCATATGGATCATATCTTGCCCTTATAGCTCTCATCGAAGTTGGTTCGTAACCCGTGTATGACTGAGTCGAGTATTCAAAATCCGAATCAGGACCACCGGGACAATATACACAAATGTTACCCGTATATGCTATATGTGGACATCTATGAGGTTTACACATCACTGCAACAACAGCAATACCGGATGCTGTTCTCACCGGTTTGGCCTTCAATTTAGGTATCAAATACTTCTTATATTGATCCGGAATAGATGATATTATATCTGTCAATCTTGGTTGACTTTTCAATTTATATTTTTTAGAATACCTTGTTATTAATCCATTTAAATTTATATCCTTTGATGATGACTTTAACGATGACACTAATTCTAAAGATATATCACCACAACATTGTAAAAACCGCTCCTTTTCAGGGGCCATCTTAGGCTTGGATTTCGGGCCTTTACCACCGCTGCCAGCAACCATTATGAAACTGAACTAGTTATTATTTATAGTGATTTCTGATGATGAGTTCATTTCAAAAGAGCAAAAAACTTTGAAATTTTTTGTGCAAAAGAAAAAGAAAAATTTCTGATGGGAAAAGTCGTGCAGATGAACAACTCTCTGTGAAGTTTTTATCCAAAACACAGTTGTAGTTGTAGTTGTTGTGGTGTGTGAGATAGAGATAAGTAGTATGGTTAGGTTAAAGACAAGGTATATCCTATTTGAGATATTGTATCCACCTACCACGGTGGACAACAACACTTCCAGGTACTTGACACATCTCCACCAGGCTTCTCCTCAAGCTATAAATACCAAAGTTTTATTGAAACTGATACGATCATCTATAGATGAACATTTTGGATCATATGGAACTGGAACCACTGGATCTAACTTAGTATTGAAATATTTCAGCAATCAGACTAGTACGGGGATTATACGATGTTCAAGGGAATTCTACAGATTAGTCAGCGCTGCTATCACTTTAATCAATAAGATTGATAACAAGTCTGTTATTATAAGAGTGGTGAAGATCAGTGGTACGATAAAGAAGTGTGAAACTTATGCAATGAAGAGAAATCAAGATTTGATATTAAAGATCAATAAAGGTGACGTGGGGGGTAATTTCCAAGAGATTTTAGATATAACAGATGACGATAATGAAGTTGATATATAGTATTAAAAGTAATTTATTCATTCATGTCAATTTGGACTTCTTAGTACTGGGACCTTCTTCTTTTTCTTCTTCTTCAACCGTATCTTGTAATCCAAACGACTTGTTCTGCTCCGCTACTAATTCGTCCCTTTCAAACTGCACAGGTTCCGTTCTCACGCCTCGTTCATCATCATCATCATCGCCATTATTGCGATCGAAAAACACAGCTTGCTGTTGGTATGCCACCAAGTCGTTATCATAGACATTATTGTTATTGTTATCAGCGCCACCAACTTGGTGTAACCTTGAATCGAATTCAGGTTCTGCTACCGAATTAGATTTATTTTTTTGAGTGAGATTCTTTATTACCCTTTCAGAAACGTTATCATTGCGTAATCTTTGCTCAGTGGATAATTTTGATAGTTTAATTTCACGTTCAGCTTTTCTTCTTCTCTCCATTCTTGATTGCTCACGTTGTCTTGCATCTTGATAATCAGTCGAATAATTCCTGTTCCTGCTACTACTATTACCATCATCATCATTGTAGTAATTTCTTCTCCCCAATTTCAGTTTCTCTGCTAAATCTTTCAATTTCAATTCACGTTCTTGATTCTCACGTTCTTGTAATTTCAATCTCATTTCATTTTTAATCTTAATCTCCTCTCTTGCATCTTGTTCAGCTTTCTCCAATGCTTCACTTAAACTACCAAAATTATCATTTATCTCAGCAGGCTTATTATCGTTATTCAAGTAAGCCATTCTCTTATCTATTGCAATGGTGAACCCCTTGTCATTTTTCCAATTCGATATTGCAGGTGGTATATACCAATCTTTATGATCTTGCAGCGTTAATTTGGCAGATGGCTCATGCAAAATTGGAGGAGGAGGTGATGGTGGACGCTGTGGCAGCTTCCTCACCAGGAATTTCGGCGGTAGCATTGGGTCCTGTTGTTTATCAACAATTTTAATGATCCTCTCCATAGGTTCTCCATTATTAAACAAGCTGCTTGATTTGTATCTTATATACGTGGCACCCCCTCTAGATGTGACAGATGCAGCAACTGATTTGGGTTGCGTCTTCGATATCTTTGTCGACACAATCTTATTCAAAGCCTCTTGAGCTTTCAAAGTTGCCTCATTAACCTCATCCTCTGAAGGTCTTGATAACTCAGTATTTGTAAAAGTGGACCTGCTGGGCACAAGCCTTTGATACGAGCTCTGTACTATCCTGTCTTTGGCATGACCCTGTCTCGCTATAACCAGAGAATGGTCTTGATCTTCGAAGTCCTTGTCGTGTAATACCAATTTTCTACTCATCTTCTCTGTTGATAGTGAATAGTTAGTTTGGGTGTAGATTTATTAATTTTTTTAATTTTCCAAAATTTTTTTCTCAATTTGAAGTTTTACAGTGTAAAGAAAGAGAGTAAGGCGTTGTTGCACAGAACCTTGTATCTGGCCTTGCGTTAATTACCGATATGAACATGTGGATATGAGCATATTGCACTCGCTTTCGAAAGATCAAGCGGCTGGAACCCTTTTATGGAATAATCAGTCGATGAGCATATTAATATTCAAATTAATGTACTCACTCACTCGATTGGAAAATGAGCAAATTATTTTTCAAATTATAAAAACGGCATTATTCGTCATTTGTCCAATGAGTGAAGTACAACAAGATATTGAAAGCAAAGAGCAAGATCGAGACAGATAGCAAGATGATGATGGAAGGTTCCGTTTCTGAATATTTGAGCACGATGAGCATGAATGGCATGTTGATGACAATGACAATGACTACAACGTTAGCTACATCTACCGGGGCCGGTTCCTCGGCTAGTGCCAGCTCAAGTTCAACTACTAGTACTTCTACTGCTTCTATGGACATGGATATGGACATGTCAAGTATGAACCAGTATTTCACAACGAGATGGTTAGACTACCCTGTTATATTTGAGACTATGAAACTGTCTAACGGTGGTAAGGCATTTGGTATATTTTTATTTTTATTTGTAATGGGTTTTGTATTCAGAGGTTTAGGTTTTTGCTCAGCTTACTTGGAACAAAAAATATTCCATAATTATTCCAACGCTGTTATAGTGGAAGTGGAAGATAATTGTGAATGTGGTGACGAGGATGATGAATCATCATCATCGAATCAAAAATTGGATAGCCATGAAACTAAGAAATCATCATCATCAAGAAATTCTTCCAAATTGAGACAATTCTTCTTACCTGGGAAAGCTGAAATGTTGAAAGATGTTACAAGGTTATTATTAGCCTTTTTAACGGCAATGGTGGGTTATGCATTGATGGTTGCCGCTATGAGTTATGTCATTTTATATTTCTTTGCCGTTATCTTGGGTATAGCAATTGGTGAAGTATTCTTTAACAGGCTAGCTATAGTGTTGGATGTGAATAAGAACAGCTCATTATGCGGCTCTTTACATTGAATGGTTAACTTTTGGGGTATATAAAAAAATATGTTGATGAACCTTTTTGTTTTTGAATTTATAATGTTTTTGGCAAATTTTTGTAAAGATCTAATAATTCTCTTTTTAGTGGTTTAATGATGTTCTATTATTCACTTTCAAAAAATAAGATATTATGATTAATCAACTATAAAGGTAAACAACTCCTGAGGTGAGCAAGAAAACACACGGCATAACAACCAAAACAAAAATAGTATGAAAAAATACATATATGTAGGTAATTATATCAAAGAAATAAACCTATGGACCCAAAAATGAAAAAGAAAGAAAAGAACAAGATGTAAAGAAAATAAATCATCATCAAATTTGAAACAAATGAACTTATTTATCATCTTCCTCCTCTTCAAGAGGAATTTCTTCCAAATCTTTATCTAAATCAGTCAACAAGGATACAACGTTTTTATAATAATTCAATTGAATCTTGTTGTAAACTTTCAACAAATTGACAGGTTCAACAGGAGAGATCAATTTCTTCATTGATTCAACAGCAATTTCAGTGGCATTGACTAAATCATCTTCAGCAGAATCTAATTTTGTTTGCAAACTGTCAGGAATGGCATTTTCCTCATAACTCTTTCCTTCTGATCTTAATACATCAAAGGTAATTCTGGCATTTTCAACATTCTTTCTGTAGTTATTAGTGATTGTGAATTGAGTTGATAAAATATTTTTAATCTTGTTGTTAAAGTCAACAATAATTTGCTTATCTTGTGTTAATCTTTCATCACCAACTTTGAATTCCACTTCAGAAATTTTCAACAACAGTTTGGATAAAGAATCTTCTCCATCGTCACCCAGTATTAGTGTCTTGGAAGCTGCCAAATTTTTACTAAATTGATGATGGAAAGTCTTTGGAACTTGCAGTTTATCACCAGTTGAAGTCAAAATTGCTTCCAGTTCTGCGGTTGTTGTAGCTTGAGATAAACTTTGCAATTTCTCAGTTAATGACTTGGTTACGTCTTGGAAATTTTCCTTTAAATGAGGAGGATAATCATAACTTTCTAAACTGTACTGCTCAGTTATATCTAAAACCTTGTTGTAAAATTTTTTCAAATTATCAACTTTCTTTTCTAATTCGATATATTCTCTTGGTAATTCAGATATGTCATCAATTCCACCTAATCTCTCTTGTGCCAATCTTGTTGTTCTTTTCAAAAAAGGCTGGAAATTGTCATTCAAGGATGACAGCTCCTTAGAGACTTGTTCAAATCCAGTTTGAAGTTGTTGAGACAATTGTTGAGAAGTTTGTTGCAATTGCTGTTGCAAAGATGATAAATCTGGGAACTTGAAAGACATCTTGAGTTGATTGATTGAAGTTAATAAATTAAACAATTGCTTTCGATGTATTCAATTTATTTACTTTAATAAGGCAATTAGCACGCTGTCCATTTTAGTCCAACTTTTTTTGTGGTTTTCAATTTTTCCAGCATTTTTAACCCTTTCAGATCTGACTTCCTGATGAGGTAATTGTACACAGGACTAACTCATCTGTATTATTGTTACGACTACTCTGCATTTCACTTATTGAAAACTAAATTATAAAATTAACCTAAATATTATACAAAGAATAAAATTTGCGAAAATGCCACCACAACATTATTCACAACTCTTAAAACTTGTGATAAAATAATTGGAATTGTACTTTGAAGTGCAAACTTGAATATCAATCAAAATAGAAATAAAAAACATTTAACATAGCGATTGACAACATTACAACACATTAGTGGGAGATTCCGTGATTTGCACCAGCAGCATGTTCCATCTGCTCGACAACAGCCTTATCTGATTGACTGAAATTACTTATGAAATCACGACCGTGACTTTGTTTGAAATCATCAGCATCAACAATTACCTCATTAGATGTAAAAGTTCCTTTCTTGTGTCTGTTTTCTTTTATAACAGCAGCTGCTATGGCAGCAGCCTCAGTCTTATCATGAGCGCCAACTACCTTGATGTCAATGAAATCTTCATCTCCTTTTTGAGCACCACCTACAGCAGCACCTGGTTGATGTTGCGTTTGCAGTGTGCCTCCTTGCGTAGAGCCCTGAGTTCCATAACCAGTTTGATGCTGATGAGAACTTGTAACGCCACCAGCAGCACCTAATCCAGCACCACCAGCAGCTCCGACAGCAGCTTCTCTGTTCAAGTTGTTAGCTTGAGTTGCAGAACCTGTGACATCTTTACCTGTTCTAGGATCAACCTTGGTTCCTGTACCATGACCAGTTTGAGTGGCTGGCACTTTAGGATCATAATAATCAGAGTCACGAGTTCCTCCATATGCTTGACCAGTATTTCCTGCACCGCCCTTTTCACCTTGAGCAACTTGGTAACGTTCACGCTCCTCAGGTGAGAGAATACCACCACCTAAAGTACCACCACCTCCACCAAACTGTTGGGTGTTTGGATGTTGTGGATCACCAAGGTTTTCATCCCCAGTGTTGTACGTAGTGTCTTTACGACCTTGATAGGCTTGAGAATTGTAGTTTGGATCATTATATGTTGTTCCATGCAATTGACCCTTATCCTTGTTTTTGCCTCCCAACTTGAAAGCACTCTGGATTTTCTTTTTCAATGAAGAGTTTTCGGAAGCATCATCGGCTGTTGTAGTACCAGCAGTTGAAGAATTTCCAGCAGTTGAAGAAGTTCCAGCTCCACGAGATGGGGAACCAGGACCAGCGGCAGTAGCGGCGGCTGCAGCAGCCACGGCAGCATCTCCACCAACACCTGGACCACCAGTAGCACCACCAACTGCACCAGGACCTGCACCACCAGTGTGTTTCTGACTACCAGAACCATTAGGATATTTAGAAGCCTGATGTCTACCAATATTGTTTGCACTGTCAGTAGCAGCCGTTTTGGAATAATCGTCACCATCACCTGTAGCAAATGATTGATCATTTGGAGCACCAGCTGGACCTGTATGATGTGGATGATTACCTGCAGTAGGGTTAGAAGCATATCTATCCTCATGATCTGTGTAACTTGAATCATATGGAGCACCCGCTGGACCCTCCCTGTTATGATGGGCACGATGATGCGAGTCAGCACCATAAGCAGCAGCACCGCCAGCAGCAGCACCACCTGCAGCATATTGAGCTTGATGTGCTTTGACATTGTTTCCACTATCAGTGGCTGCAGTCTTGGAAAGATCTACCCCGTCACCACTAACGTATGATGGATCACTTGGAGCACCTGCTGGACCAGAGTGCTGAGTATGTTTTCCAGCTTTAGGATTAGTGGCATAACTTTGTTCGTGGTCGGTGTAACTTGAATCATAAGGGGCACCAGATGGACCTGATCTATTCTGATTAGGATCTGGATTTGATCTACTAAAATCACCATGTTGATCAGAAGTTTGTGCAGTACCTTGATGGCCAGTGCCATACTTTGACAGAGCATAGCCAGCACCCAGACCAATAGCAGTTCCACCAGTACCTGCATACTTGGAGTCAACACCAGCACCTTCTAAGCCTTTACCTGCAGTTTGACCAAATTTTTTATGATCAAATTGTTGGCCAGATGATTGAGCACCAGTACCTGATGAACCACCAGCTGATTGTTGTGGATACGAAGATCCTTGTTGACCAGATGAGCTTTGAGTAGTAGTACCTTGGTTACCAGTGCCAGATTTTCCGTACTTAGACAGAGCATAACCAGCACCCAGACCAATGGCAGTTCCACCAGTACCTGCATATTTGGAATCAACACCAGCACCTTCTAAACCTTGACCTGCGGTTTGACCAAACTTTTTGTGGTCGAATTGTTGACCAGATGTTTGAGCGCCAGTGTTAGTACCAGATTGACCACCAGTAGTAGACCCACCAGCTGATTGTTGTGGATAAGAAGATCCTTGCTGACCAGTTGAAGCTTGGGTAGTGCCCTGATCACCAGCGCCAGATTTTCCGTACTTAGACAGAGCATAACCAGCACCCAGACCAATGGCAGTTCCACCAGTACCTGCATATTTGGAATCAACGCCAGCACCTTCTAAACCTTGACCTGCGGTTTGTCCAAACTTCTTGTGGTCAAATTGTGATTGACCACCAGCACCTGAACCACCAGCTGATTGTTGTGGATGAGAAGATGTTTGACCACCAGTTGATTGTTGTGGATACGAAGATCCCTGTTGACCAGATGAACTTTGAGTAGTAGCACCTTGGTTACCAGATCCAGCTTGTCCGTGCTTAGACAGAGCATAACCAGCACCCAGACCAATGGCAGCTCCACCAGTACCGGCATATTTGGAATCCACACCAGCACCTTCTAAGCCTTTTCCTGCAGTCTGACCAAACTTTTCATGATCAAATTGTTGGCCAGACGTTTGGGTACCAGTACCTGATGAACCACCAGCTGTTTGTTGTGGATATGAAGAACCTTGTTGACCAGATGAACTTTGAGTCGTGGCACCTTGGTTACCAGATCCAGCTTGTCCGTGCTTAGACAGAGCATAACCAGCACCCAGACCAATGGCAGTTCCACCAGTACCGGCATATTTGGAATCAACACCAGCACCTTCTAAGCCTTTTCCTGCGGTCTGACCAAACTTTTCATGATCAAATTGTTGACCAGATGTTTGGGCACCAGTACTAGAACCTCCAGCTGTTTGCTGTGGGGCAGTTTGTGATTGAGCCTTAGGATCTAATGATTGACCGCGTTCATAATCTTGAGCTTCTTGAGTGGCAGCTTCCCTTGAACTACCACCCATTACAGCATTATGAGCAACAGCTCCACCGGCAACAGCAGCGCCTACACCAGCGGCTTGTTTCTTATTCATACCTGGTATCTTCTCGACAAATTTTTGAACTTTGGAACCAGCCTTGTCAACGTCAACTTGCTTTCCGCCTTGTTGAGCATTTCCTGATGAGGCTCCACCAGTTGACGAATATTGGTTTGGTTCAGCTGATTGGCTTGAGAAATTTTGCAGACCAGCAGCAGGAGCAGCACCACCTGCTGCAGCACCAGCACCTGTAGCACCAACACCTGTAGCACCTGAGGAACCTGTAGTGCCACTAGTACCACTAGTACCACTATTTGACGTAGCACCAGTACTTCCAGCATAACCGTATGGTTGTCTGTGTTGAGGATTAGTGGCACCAGAACCAGTAACTAGCTTTTCAGTTGGATGCTTGCCGGTAGATTTCTCATGGTCAGGATAAACGCTATTCTCACTTTCATGATATGATCTGCGCTTGTTGCTAGCTTCAGCCGAATGATGAGCACCGGCAGCACCGGCAGCAGTGCCACCTGTAACACCTGTAGCACCAGCAGTGTTTGAATTTGGATGATCACGCAAGGTTTGTGGAAATTTGTGAGGCTGTTGACCACTGTGTGTAGTTGTTGAACCATGACCGCTCTTGATACTTTGATAATTACCAGAAGTATCATTATCAACACCTCTTTCAGTCTTACCTAAAGTTGATTGGTCCTTTGAATGATGGGAACCAGCAGCGGTTCCTGCACCTAAACCAGCGGCAGTTCCAGCCAGAACACCAGCACCGGTATGACCAGCACCGTGGCCACCTGATGACAATGATTGATCATTGTAACCTTGTTCAGTTTTACCGTAACCTCCTGTGTTTGAAGAAGAATGATTTGAATTAATCTTTGTATCCAAATCATCAGCTTGGATCTTCAACCTTGAAACTCTGTCCTCCAACAGGTTGATTTCCAACCCCTTCTTGCTGCTGACACTAGCCTTAGGAACTGGACCGTTTTTCAAAGTTCTGCCAGTTTGAGCTTGAGAATACTGATCACGGTTTTGGCTTGAAAGATCATCAATATCTCTTGACTCATTGTCAATAGATGCATTAATATTTCTCAACTCATAATCAATTGCTTCGGCACGTCCGACAACATTTTGTCTTTCAAGTTCCAATTCTTGCAATCTCTTTGATGCAGCTGATTGCTTGGCTCTAACATTACTCAATTCCTTTTCACTAGAGCCATAAGCAGCTGTATCCAGTGAGTCAATTGTCTTCTTCTTTTCTGCAAGGGCAGCACCACCAGAGTAATTTGCATCGCTGAACTCGTGCTCCTTCGCATTCAAAGATTTTTGAGAACCAACTCTAAGCTGCTCAACCTCGGCTTCAATCCTCTTGATTTTCTTCTCGATTGCAGCAATATCATAATCCAACTCATGAATCTCCCTCTCCTGTTGATGAGTTGAAGAATTGGCAAACCCAGCAGATTGACCTTGACTTTGATTAGTACCGGTGGTGTTATGATGACCACTTGCAATACCTGCACCGCCAGCACCAACAGCAGCACCGGTAGCAGCACCGGTAGCAGCACCAGTAGCGGTACCTCTAGTACCTTGATGAGAACCAGTAGTACCGGAGCCATAAGCAGGTGAAGTTTGTTGTTGTTCATAGCCAGTTCCAGTGCCAGAACCATATCCATGTTGAGCACCAGGGGCATCTTTAACAGAGGCAACACTTGCGTTTGAACCATATTCATTCAGGTTACCGGTACCAGTACCAGTGGAATGGTTTTGATAAGCATCATTGGTGGAGGCATCTGAAGTATTACCATGACCAGAAACTTTAGCCATAATACCGCCAAGGATACCACCGGAAGCAGCACCAGTAGCGGCTGGTTCCGCTTTAGAATAACCTTGTTGTGATGAGGTAGTATTAGCACCAGAATCACCATATCCGTAGGAAGAAGTGTTTTGCAGATTTGTCTTTGGAGCACTTGATCCACCGTAAGAAGTGGTTTGCGAGTTTGCTTGTGGAGCAATCTCAGACTCTCCAGCTCTTGTATTGGTGTAATCTGACTTGGTAGTTTCTGGAAATCCACCAGGAACAGCTCCTGAACTTTGTTGATGATGATGACCAGAAGTAAAGCCTTCACCTTGACCACGATTTGGATTGGCATATTCTGAACTGTCAGTGGTCCTTGATGCTCCATTAGAAAATCCACCAGCATTTTGAGAGTTGGAATAAGTGTTGTCATTGCTGTTACTGCCTTTTCCAGTGACAGCACCAATAATTCCTCCGATAACTCCACCGCCAGCAGCACCGCCAGCAGCATTACCAGAACCTCCTTCACCAGCGTAAGTGGAATTAGAATTGGCACCTGCGTTGGTCGAAGCACCTTGATTGGTTGACTGAGTGGCATAAGGTTTTCTTGCATCCTGGTGATTAGTATCTTCATAATCTGATGATGAAGCTGATGAAGATGAATTGTTTCTATTCAAACCGGAACGTTTACCACTAGTACCTGTACCAGCGGCAGTACCAGCTGCTGCACCACCTGTGGTTGTAGCAGAAGGATCCTTCGAAGTTGAATCATAGTTGGATGATGTACCAGTTGAAGTTGAATTGGAACGACCAGTAACGGCCCCAATAATACCACCTATAATTCCACCGCCAGCAGCGGACTTTCCAGTGTTATTTGATCCATCGTTATAATCTTCACCAACACCATCTCTGTAATGAGATTGCGAAGTTGAAGGAATTGCATCCCTAGTGGCTTCGACTCTAGCTCCCTGTGGTGTTGGGTTTGCTGATGAAGTATTATCATTCTTAGCATTGCTAGCACCTACAGCTTGTGCAGCAGCAGGAGTACCTCTATTCAGTGAATCGTGTTGACCAGCGAGTGGATCAGTGGAAACACCAGAGACGCCAGCGCCAGTAGTAGTGGATGAATGCTTATCGTGCTTTGACGATGAAGAATTCTTATCATGATCAGAAACCGAAGACGAATTCTTGTGATGATCAGAAACCGAAGACGAATTCTTGTGATGGTCAGAATCCGAAGATGATGACGTACTAATCTTGTTGTTATGGCCCTTCTTAGTCAACTTGGCATTCTCAACATCTTGTGGAGTGATAACTGCGTCAACCATTGAGGTGTATTTCACATTTGCGTTATCATTTGGTTCAATAACGTTACCCTCAGTGGCATTCAGGTTTTGATCAACATCGGTCACTTTTTTGTAATGACCAGTGGTTTGAGTATTACCTCCGGTAACTTTGGAAAAGGCATTAGTGACACCTTTTGATGCTTTGGAACCATACGACTCCTGAGGAATTGCAGCTGAATCACTTGGGTTGTTAGTGACACCGCTCTGCAAATTCTGATCGGTATTGGTTTCATCTTGATTTGAGCCAAAGAATTTCTTGGCAGTGTTCAAGATCCCAGTGTGATTTGAATCGGCATTGCCGTGATTCCCAACGGTTTCACCTTCTCTAGTGTGATTGCCAGAGAAAGTACTCTTATTGTGATTTCCTGAAGCATCAGCAACAACTTGATCTGGATTGATCTCCTGATGTGGAACAGAAGATTCTTGTTGATTGTAACTTTTAGACATCTTTTAAAAATTTACTTTCTTAGCATATAAATTTTAACAAATGTTCTTTGGTTATTGAGATTGAAATAATTTCAAATAGATTTTTTAATTAAAGTGGTGGGATTAAAAAATTAATTTGAATATTGGTAAACTTGTAATAACTAAATTGATCTGTGGTAAATGTATATGGTAGTTGATAATAAACAGCAGTGATACCGTGGTATATATATACATATATCACAAGTGAAATTAAGCAATTATACCAATTGAAGACACATTGCTCTTAGAAAAAAAGGATCCATAAATGACGATGAGCCTCACTCTCCTCAGTTCCACTTTGTAGCATTGACAAAGAACGGACAGCAATTAAGTGTGGAATCTCATTATGCGGTTATAGCAAATAAGGCATGTGGCGTATTGGCATTGGCATTGGTGGTAGTTCTATATTAATCCGATATGTTGTAGGCATCAATCCCTGGTGCACTACACTACACTACACAACAACAGTGGTTAATTGCTTCTCCAGTCTTTTCTTTTTCATCGTGAAATTTTTAACGAATGTCGCAGAAACAAATAGCAAGCGTTGTGGCAAAATGACATGCCACCAGGGGAACGAATACGTAATCGTTATTATACTCGAGTAATCTTAACTGCTTACTAAATTTCATCTGCATTTGGATTGACTTATAATAAGATACAATCAGGCGGTGTCTCCATTGAGATGTATGGAAACATGTTCTCTTTGTAAACACAACTTTGATCTAATAGCAGAGGAAAAACTTGACAATAAAGAAGAAAAAAAACTCATTTTACACAACTTTCAATACAGATCAAGATACGGACAGAGACCAGACGACATTAATAACGATGAACACTTCTCAATGCTGATTGAGGTTAACCTTTGAAGACAAAATATAACGATAGACAGATTCATCAATACCAGATCCATTACAGTCAACAACAACAGCAAACCATCATCAATTTCATCATCATTTTTCCATATTAATTGTAAACCAAGATCTCATATGTCAACCAAGGAAATTTATCAAAATAATTGAATCTCAAACCTTCCCAATGTGTTCATATAAGTTAATGCCAGGAGATGCAATGAAATAGGAATCTGCTGTTGTCATCGAACTAATTATAACTCAGCTTGATCTTTTTTGAGTGCATTAAGAATACTTAGACGGAGTATTTGAATTTGACACACTCCAATCATTACTCTTTGGATGTCATAGGAAACAAAAAATGGGGTGGCCTTCCCTATAAAAAGAGGGCACTGCGTCATAGGCATTCATTTTTACAGAAGAATATTGCAGGAGTAATATCATTTTGCAAAATGTACAAATGCTTTAAAAAAACTGTGAATTACTATAGAAATTTTATGGAGATGAGCATCGTACCAGCACAATTATCAAAACCATGACCCAAGCTTAATTACGTCTCGAATAGCCGAAAAAATCATAAACCAGATCCATTTCAATTTTTTTATCTTGCTCACTATCTGAGAATATTGAGTGACTAAAGTCAATAACTTT